>JAXCGZ010011693.1:45000-67500 GCA_037179515.1 Halocaridina rubra | reverse complement strand
CTTTTTTCTTACTAATGAGAGAAAGGATAGTAATGAGGAAGTATGTTGAAACCCAACTGAAGCCCTACTTTTATGCAGCTAAAGTTACTCATAGAGCTTTAACAGCATGGCATCAAGGTGAAGAATTAGTTACAGAAGAGAGATATTAACGAGCTTGCTTGTAGACATTTGAACCTCCACAAGAATAGTCCATATTTTGCAGCTGATAAATATATTGATTTATCAGTCATTCTGTTTGTTTATGATCTGAGAGATATAAATAAGTAAAATGATGATAGAAATATTTCAATTGTGAAATTCAGAAGTCATGACAGACATTCTCACAAAATTGGAAATCTAATTAATATTTTGTACCTAAATGTTTATGATCAATGAAAATAACAACAGCAAGATTGTGGATAAAAAAATACTTTCAGCAGTAAGATGAGAATAACTAAATGCATGCAGTCACTAGCAAACATCCGGAAACACACTTGCCAAGCGCTTCCCTCAGCTTGTTACAATTAGGGATCTTTTTCTTTAATAATATAAACTGAGTTAATCCTAAAGCAAAATTATTATTTTTTCTCTTATTAGTATTATTACTATAACTGGGGGTCGCAATACCGCAGCAGTGACGCCATGAATCAAGCGGCGACTGAGGGGACTTCGTGCACGCTAGGGTACATTAGGAAGAGCATCAAATATTAATTCCCACACCCCTGCATGGGGAGTAATTGTAATTGCTTAGAATACTGCCCACACATCTGGGTTGCTTTCTCTTACACTTATCTCCTTGATAGGGTTGAATTTAAGGTGGTCAGACTCATTAATGACCCTTCTCTTATATCTAATCTGCATTCTCTTTCTCTTCGATGTAAGGTATCATCCCCTTCTCTTTTCTATCATTGCTACTTCCATCGCTCCTCTGATGAATTGGCGAGTAACATCCCTCCTCCACTGCCGAGGCCGCATAACACTCGCCATGTGACCTTGTTTCACAGGTAGTGTGGAGATTTGTAGCTCATGGTTTGGTTGGTGCAGCGACTGCTCCTTCCCATCTACCTCCAGACTTTGGAACTTTCTTTCTCATTGTCTTTCCTAATTCTTATAACCTATCTTCCTTCAAAAAGTGGATCTATCGCCATCTCAGCCTAATCCTGCCCAATATCTAGGTCCTAAAGTACTTTGACTATTCTTTCAGTCTGTCCTTTCTCTTCGTGTATTATTAGATCATCTCTGCCTTGTCCAAAACATTTTTCTTTTCTTACATCTTAATGTCTTCTTCGTGCACAGGCATTAATTGGTGAGGGCAGTTTTTTGGCCTGTCACGGTATCACACTCATAAAAAAAATGGAGCAACAACAACTTTATTATTATAATTAGTAGTAGAAGAAATAGTAGCAGCAAAAATAGTAGTATTAGTAGTAGTAGTATTTCACCTCGTATGATGGGGAATTGAACTTGTTTTCTGCAGAATGAAAGTACTCAAGTTAATATACATAGTCAGATGACTAAAATGCATGAAAGCATTTTTGTGCTGTATTATTATTAATAATTATATTATTAACATCATTATTATTATTACTATCATTATTATTTTTATTATTACTATCATTATAGGATTTCATTCAAGTGAGGAGTTGAGCATCTAGTACATTCTCTCTATCTGTGTTGCTCACACATGTCTGTATCCCTTCTCTTGAGGTGAGGAACAAGAAAAACCTTTTTTTGTGTTCTGCTATGCATAGCAAAATTCTTCTAATTGGGGCAGGGTAAAAGAAACTGTAATCTCATCCTTCAGTATTTTCCTCCCTCAAGAAGTCAAATTTTTGCATTGATTCGGTCACCCTCTAATAAAAAGAACTTTATATATATATATATATATATATATATATATATATATATATATATATATATATATATATATATATATATATATATATATATATATATATATATATATATATATATATATATATATATATATATATATATATATATATATATATATATATATATTATATATATATATATATATATATATATATATATATATATATATATATATATATATATATATATATATATATATATATATATATATATATATATATATATATATATATACAGTGAACCCTCGCTATATCATGGTTCACCTTTCGCAAATTCAGTGCATAGCAGTTTTTTTTTGGGTGAGCTTTTATTTTTCTTGGTATATGCAAGAATTTTAAAATATTACAATTTTCAGCATTTGCATTATCTTATTGAAAAAAATAAGTTTTCATTATTTAATTGATAAAAATAAAAGCATTTCCCAGCCTAAGAATAATAAAACAGTAAAAACATAAATTTAAACATGTAACTCTGCACCATAGAAAGTATGATACCGGTACCGGCATTTTGGAAAACGCAAAGGGTTGCAACTACATGAGCTAGCACATATTAAAATTTCCAGTATTTTCATTCTTTTATCGATAAAAAAAAAGTATTTCCTAGCCTAAGAATAATAAAACAGTAAAAAATAGGAAAAACATAAATTTAAACATGTAACTCTGCACCATAGAAAGTATGATACCGGTATCGGCATTTCGGATAACAAAAAGGGTCTGACCTACGTGAGCTAGCACATATTAAAATTTCCCATATTTTCATTCGTTTATTGATAATAAAAAGTATTTCCTAGCCTAAAAAAAATAAAAAAGTAAAAACTAACAAAAAAATAAATTCAAACATGTAACTCACAGTATTACAACATATAAAATATGATACCAATATCGGCGTTTACGATTATGAGAAGGGTCGCACCTACGTGAGCTAGTACATATTAAAATTTCCAGTATTTTCACTATTTTATTGATAAAAAAAAGTATTTCCTATCCTAAATATGATAAAACAGTAAAAAATCGTAAAAAAACATAAATATAAACATGCAACTCACAGCATTGCAATATGTAAATTATTTTACGATAGCGTACACTGTATTGGGGTCTTGGAAAATGCAAAGGGTCGCACCTACGTGAGATAGTACATGGGATGCTATTGGATGAAAGGGTGGGAGACGATGAATAACAGAATTCTTTTTCTGTATGTTCTGTATCATGGGGTCTGATTGGCTTTTGATTGAAGCTTGGTTCTCCCAACATCTTCCATTGTCTCGCCACACCCGTTCAGTCTACTCACGCATGCGCCATTCGTGTTGTGCTTCTTAATACATTGTACTTGTGATTTTGTGAAACTTTTGTTATTCTACCTCTGCAATGCCTCCCGAGCATCCTTCATCTTCTATGGCTTCTGGTAGTAAGCCTAAGTGGCAAAGGAAGATGTTGACCATAACAGAAAAGGTAAAACTGTTAGATATGCTGAAGGAAGGAAGAAGGTTTGCGGATGTCGCCGCCATTTCGGCATCAACATATCTACTGTTAGGTGCATAAAAAAGGACGAGGCAAATATCAGGAAAACAGCGACTATTTCTTTTAATAAAACAGCGAAGAGGTCGTAACACCCTGCAATAAGATAATAGTGTGGATGGAATCTGCTTTAGCACTGTGGATTGCTGATTGCAGGAAGATGAACATCAGCTTAGACACCAATATCATACAAACAAAGGCGAAGAAGCTGTATGAGACATTCACTGCAAACGAACCCGACGACAACAGTGGCAACCATGAGGAGGAGGAGGAGAGAGAAGAAGATATCAACGAACCACAACCAGGACCCTCCAGCGATTCTCCACCGTGGAAACAATCGTTCGTTGCAAGCAGGGGATGGTTCACCAAATTTCAAAAATGCTTTGGCCTAAAGAGCGTTTCGGTGCATGACGAAGCTGCCTCTGCAGATACAGCTGCAGCTGAAGAGTCCGTGAACAACGACTTCAAGAAAATTATTGCTGAAGGCAAATATGCTCCTGAGCAAGTCTTTAATATAGATGAGACTGGGTTATTTTGGATTAGAATGCTGTCTCGCACTTTTCTCTTCAAGGAAGAAGCTACAGCCCTGGGATTTAAAGTGCACAAAGGCCGCATTACCCTTGTCATGTGCGGGAATGCTGCGGGCTTCATGTTAAAGCCCGGGCTTAACTACAAGTCAAAGAATCCTAGGGCTTTGAAGAATAAGAACAAGAATCTTCTGCCAGTGTACAGGATGCATAACCCTAAGGCCTGGATCACGAAAAGCCTCAAATCAGACTGGTTTCACCAATGCTTTATCACTCAGGTCAAAGTTTATCTTGCAGAGAGGGGCTTTGAATTTAAAGACCTTCTTTTGATGGATAATGCTGGTTGCCATGCAACTGATCTCGAATATGATGGTGTTCAAGTAGAGTTCCTTCCACCGAATACATCACTGATTCAGCCTTTTGATCAAGGTGGTATTAGTGCGTTCAAGGCCCTCTACACACAAAATGCCCTGGCGAACCTGGTTGACTCCATGGATGCAGACGAAGAAATCGCAATGAAGACGTACTGGTGTAACTACACAATTGCTACATGCCTTCAAAATATTCAGAATGCAATCAGAGAGATGAAGACAGCCACAATCAATGCAAGCTGGAAGAAATTGTGGCCCGAAGTCATCTACAACTACAAGGGATTCGCTGCTGACGAAGTCCATAACTCAGCAGTCATGAAAGCTGTGAAGTTGGCTGCATTTCTAGGAGAAGAAGACTTTAAAGATATGACTCACGAAGACATGAATGCAGTGATCGACTGCCACTCACAGCCTTTAACTGATAAAGACTTGGAGGAAAAGACAAAATCAGCAAGCGAAGAAGAGGAAGAACAAGCAGAGGAGATACATGAAGAAGTCGAAGAACCTGGCCTTACACTTGAACATCTGGCAGCCATGCATAAACATGTGAAAGCACTCCAACAAATGTTGCAGGAGCATGACGATAATATGGTTTGTTCGGTGACCTTCTGCAATCTTATCAACGATGCCATGACTACTTACAAGACCATCTTCGCAAAAAAGAAGAAACAGCAACACAAGGCTTTGATGGCCAAACTCCCTGCCTATGGCTTTACCCCTTCTCTCTGTTCTCTGTTTTCCAGTTTTCTTTCTAATCATCTTATATCTGTAGTTGTTGATGGTGTAACATCTAGCCTATTCCCTGTTAACAGTGGTGTTCAATAGGGATCTGTTATTTCACCTACATTGTTCTTTCTCTTCACCAAAGATCTGCTAGTCCCCATCTTCATCTCTACTTCACACCTTTGCCGACGATTAAGCATTTCATTTTTATTCTGCCTTTTCTTTACAACCTTTATCTGCTACTCGTAAGCAGTCTCATATCGCTTTCTTCTACTCTCAAATCGGATATGCAGAGGGTATCCGAGTGGGGCAACACAAAATTTAGTTAAATTTGATGCATCCAAGAGAGTTTCTGGCTATATCTTTATTTTCTTCTCCTCCTGATAGCCCTATTGTCTTTGAAACTAACGAAACTTGCCCGTTTAATTCTATCAATATATTATGAATCCTTATAGCCTCTAACTTGGTCTTGGAGGAATCACATAATCCCATTTCTAAATCTGCATCCAAAATATTTGGGGTTCTATTCCATTTTTGTCATTACTTTAACCCTTTACAGTTACTTAAAATCTATAAAGGTCTTATCCATCCCTGCTTAGAATACTGCTCGTACATCTGGGGTGCTTCTTCTTATACTTATCTCCTTGATAGGGTTGAATCATTAAGGGTCCTTCTCTTACTTCTGATCTGGATTCTCTCTCTCTTTGCCGTAAGGTATCATCACTTTCTCTTCTTTATCGCTACTACAGTCATCATTGGGTGAGTTGGTGAGTTGCATCCCTCCCTCACTGCCAAGGCCGCATAACACTTGCCAAGCGGCCTTGTCTCACATGTACTGTGTGGAGATTTTTACCTAACGCATCGGTTGGTGCAGCAACTGCTTCTTCTCATCTACCTCAAGACTCTGGAACTCTCTTACTCTTTCTGTCTTTCAAAATTTTTATAACCTATCTTCCTTCAAAAAGTGATCTATCGCCATCTCAGGGCCTAATTCTTCATATCTCTACGTCCTCAGTACTTTGATTATTTTTTAGTTTGTCCTTTTCCTTTGCAAATCATTAACTCATCTCATATATATATATATATATATATATATATATATATATATATATATATATATATATATATATATATATATATATATATATATATATATATATATATATATATATATATATATATATATATATATATATATATATATATATAATATATATATATATATATATATATATATATATATATATATATATATATATATATATATATATATATATATATATATATATATATATATATATATATATATATATATATATATATATATATATATATATATATATATATATATATATATATATATATATATATATATATATATATATATATATATATATATATATATATATATATATATATATATATATATATATATATAGGAATGGATCAAAAGAAATCAGAGAAAAATGTCCCTCTCCTTTGCAACAAGCTTGATTTAATATGTCATTTCATAATCATTATTCTTTTCTCTATCCCTGCAATGGCCTTCCAGGATTTTTGCTTAGATGTTCCAAGCTGTTTGTTCCATCTAGGAAAGATGACTACTTTTCATTGTATTGGAGCAATATCCAAGGGAATTTGCTGGAATGGCAACATTCGACGGTAATTGTTGAAGATGAGATTTCAGAATCATGTCATAAAGCTTTTATTCTCTTTCCAATATATAGTTTAGGACTATTATTATTTTCATAAGGTCTTCTATATCAACAATGCTTATATAACTATGTGTGTCCGTGTGCGTGAAAATAAAACAGAGTATCTGGCTCGCACTCAAAAGGTCTCAACTTCGAATTCTCAAAGAGGTTGGTAAAACTTTTATTCATATGTGCAACCTAACAGTACTTGAAGAACAGTGGCATCCATTATGTGGTAGGGGGGCCATGGCACCAGCCGCCCGTTGAAAGAGTATGACTGAAGGTATTACGGATTCAATAGGACTGTTCCATACATCTCTGGGATGAGTTTTCCTTCATGATTGTTCTTCCTTATGCCTACATCTACACTGAATATTCTGGCGTATTTGTTACACATCTCTTGCTATCCCATTACATTTGACAAGTCACAACGCTCCCCATATCTGTTTCTTTTTGCCCTCTTTCTTCCTATATTTATGGAAGGTCCAAAGCTTATAACCCCCAGTACTCGGCACAATGGGGTGCTAAGAATCTCTGGGGGTCTTGTTGACTCCACTACTGGCTTGAGGGTAGACATGCCAAGTGGTAGTTATGGTTCTGCCCTTACCCTTGCACCTATTAATAGATCTGCTTCTTTCACTCTTCACTATTCTAACATTCGTGGCCTGAACTCTAATCTTTTGTCTGTGGAACAGCATTTGGGAACTTTCCTCCCATACCTCTTCATCCTATCTGAATCCCAGTTGTCTAGCCCTGCATCCACTGACCCATTTCAAATCTCTCACTACAACCTGCATTCTTGATTTTGTTTTAAAGGTGGGGTCTGTGCCTACTGCAAGGCTCATGGACCTTGAATTTTACTATGAATCCATATTGCCTCTAACTTGTCTTGGAGGAATCACAATCCTATTTCTAAATCTGCATCCAAAAAATTGGGGGTTCTGTTTCGTTTTTGTCAATACTTTTCCTCTTTACAGTTACTTAAAATCTGTAAAGGTCTTATCCATCCCTGCTTAGAAGACTGCTCACACAACTAGGGTGCTTCTTCTTATACTTATCTCCTTGATAGAGTTGAATCTAAGGCAGTCAGTCTCATTAATGATCCTTCTCTTACTTCTAATCTGAAATTCTCTCTTTCTTTGCCGTAAGGTATCATCCCTTTCTCTTTTCTTTTGCTACTACTTCTATCACTGCTCTGATGAGTTGGCAAGTTGCATCCCTCCCCCAGTACCGAGGCCACATAACACCTGCCAAGTGGCCTCGTCTCGCAAGTACTGTGTGGAGAATTATAGCTCGCGGATTGGACAGTGCAGTGAATGCTTCTTCCCATCTACCTCCATACTCTGGAACTCTCTTCCTCCTTCTGTCTTTCCAATTTCTTATGATCTATCTTCCTTCATAATGCGGATCTATTGTCACCTCAGAGCCTAATCCTCAACATCTCTAGGTCCTCAGAACTTCGACTATTTCTTCAGTCAGTTGTTTTCCTTTGTGTATCATTACCTCATCTTCTTTTCCTTCGTCTTATTGTTCTCTCGTTCCCAGGCCTTTATTGATGAGGGCATTTTTTTTTTTGCCTGTCCCAGGGTCACACTCATAAAAAAAAGTGTCAACTGAGTAGGTTTAGTGTGCATATCTTTAGATGTAGGGGAAAATTGCTGGAATAATATTTAAACGAGCTTTGCTTTCGATAAGGACAAAAATACAACTCTTACTGGTTTTCTGTACAAGAAAAAATAATTAAATTATAAAATGTTTGTAATCAAGAAACATGTATTAACTCATCAAAAAATGAATCAACAAATAAATGCACTAATAATAGGGTACTATGTAAAATTCACGAATTCAAGCTTTTTTATGAGCAAACAAAATTAACAATAAACCATGCAGTAAAAATTATGAAGAAAGCATAAACTACGCACTACCCACATGTCTAATTAACCTTCTATTTACGACATAAAGACATACAATCTAAATATTTGTCTGCAATTTGAATAAGAGGTAATTACAGGCAAAGCTTTGTGAGTTAGGAGGATATAAATAGACAAAGCAAGTCTATTTTGAGAACGAAATCGAAGGCACCATTAAATTCTGCAGAATGGTTCCACCCACTAGGTTCAGGTACTCAACACAACAGAGTTATTTGAGTTAAGTCATGTTTACATAACTCCACAATTACATTGTTTATCATTGAAGAATGAAGTAAATATGTTTCACATCTGTGTAAACCTCTTCTGTAATACATTACGGTATTGCAATATACTGATTTTTATTAAACTAAATTCCGTAACATTGTTCTTTTTTTTTTCTTATGAGTGTGACATCGGGATGAGCAAAGGAGAGTCCCTTCATAGGGCCAAGGCAGAAAAAAAATAACAAACTAAGGACTAGATAGAAATAAGAAAATGATAAACATAAAAATGACATGCTGAAAAAATAAAATTGATTATAATACTGATGATAATGAAAGCAAAGAGAAATAATGGGGTTTTGTGACTTGTCAGATGTGAAGGGATAGTAAGAGAAGTTTAATGAATGCACCAAAATATTCAGTAATGTAGGCATAGGAGAAAAAAAAAATCTGTAACTGAAGGAAGACATGATCGGAAGGCCCTGGCCAGTCTTATTCAAGTCCATAAGCTCTCCAATTTCAGTATAGCAACAGTCTCAGTATAGCAACAGATATTCTAAACAAAGTGAGTAAGATTCTATAAATGTGAAGTCTATTCTAAGAACATTACTGCATTGTAATACATACTTTTCAAACAAATTATAAGCAATATTTTTCACTGAAGGCTTCTTCTCTAATAATGTTAGAATATAGCAATGCAATACTTATAAAGATTCTATCTTGTTTATCCTAGTTTAGAGAAAGGGGAGAGAAAACCTCTTCCAAGTGTGTTCCTCAGGTGGTGGATGAGGGAACTACGACTATGCAAAATATGAAGTTGCGGACTAAAACAAGAAACTAAGATAAGCCCAGCAAGCAAGCCACAGTGGATATCAACTTATCAGGAAAAACATCCAAATGATAACACATGAACGATGGATCGTCAGACTGACGGACTGCATTTTATTAGATGGTGAGAAAGAAAGGGCTTTAACGAAAGTAAATGCATTCTATTATTGTAAGAAATTCCTTAACAATATGACAGAAATGTAATTGATTATTTTAAGGAGCTACATTGGCAGTCAGAGTAGATATGAATGTCCTGAGATAGTTTGGCCATGTGGAGA
Source organism: Halocaridina rubra (assembly GCA_037179515.1). Classification (NCBI taxonomy): domain Eukaryota; kingdom Metazoa; phylum Arthropoda; class Malacostraca; order Decapoda; family Atyidae; genus Halocaridina; species Halocaridina rubra. The sequence continues at coordinate 57,559 of JAXCGZ010011693.1, read as the reverse complement.
GGATGAATGATGAAAGACTGTTGAAAAGGTGATGAATGCGAGAGTTGATGGGAGAAATGCTAGAGGGAGGCCTAGGTTTGGATGGATGGATGGAGTGAGTAGAGCCCAGAATGATAGGAGGATGGATGTGAGGGAAGTAAGTGAACGTGCTAGGAATAGGAATGGGTGGCGAGCGATTGTGACACAGCTCTGATAGGCATCTGCTGTTATCACGGGGCTGCATCTTACAGAGGTAGCCCTGTGGTAGGGACAGTAGGGGAGTTGGCATTATGAAGCGACACAGGTTATGGAAGAGCCAGGAGGATGGGCTGTGGCACTCCAGCAGTGCCATCTGAACGGTCACTAGCTCCCTCGTCATTGCCCACAGAGCAAAGTAATCCCCATATTGTTCTTTTTTTTATGTTGGCCACTCCCCAAATTAGGGAAGACAGCCAAGGTGAATGAATGAACATTGTTTATATATGCTTACTGATAGAAATGGTACTTATATATAGAGACGCCTTCTTATCTAATGACAAAATAGCATTGTAATCCCTCTCCTAGAATTTCTTCTTCTTCCTCTTTTCCAAAAATCCCTTCTCTCAAAAAAAAAAATCCTTCAGAGCTTCCTTTTTTTCATTTTGCTTCTTCCAAGAACTTCATTAGAAAAAAAAAACTTGTTGTACTCTGAATTCAACTATTTCAGATTTTTCAAATTTTTTTAACTCATGAGAAAATTTCTCTTTCAAGGACATTATGTACCCTAAAACAATACTAGAACCGAACTCTTATAATCTCTCGTAATGTCCTTTTTTAAGTAAAATTTAATAATGGATTTTTTGAAAATCCATCTGACTTTAATATAGAGATTAAAGCTGCCTTTAAACTTTGAATGTTTGAATGTGCTGAGTATGAGTCCTGTGCGTTTCTTCAGTAATGACTGGCATTCGGTCTTTATCAATGTCATAACGATGCTATCTTTCCCCTAACAAGGACTGTTGATAATTTATTCTCTTTGCAAGGAAAAACTATATAACTTTTAATAACTTAAAAATGCTTTTTTGTATGCATACACAAGAAAATGCTAGAATACGATGTTGTACACCAACATGTTAAATTGTATTTCTGATTCAATAAACTGGAATACAAACATTATGGCAAGAAAAAAATGCTGTTGGCCCATGGCATCAGCCTCCCGTCGTGATACTACAACTGGAGGTGTTTTTTTACTTAAACAGGACTGTCCAGGACAGTTCGATGCTAAGTCTTCCATCAGTTACAGTTCTTTTTCTGTCTACAGCAACACCGAATATACTTGGATATTCATTACACGTCTATTATTATCCCTTCACATATGATACATCACAACACTCCCCATCCGTTTCTTTTTACTTTTTCTTTCTTCGTGCCCAGGCCCGATAAAAGCAGTTTCTTTTTCGGCAAGGCGTCACAATCATAAGAAAAAAATATCCTATACATCATAAGAAAAAAGTATCCTATCTTAAATAACGTTATATCAAGTATTTCAGAAAAAAAGGAACTACATTTTTTCAATATATGCTTAAACACTCTTACAGAGTAAAATTATTTCAAACGTAAAAATATTAGAAGTAGGGTGTCTGTAATCTTTTTGTAGAATTTTCCTCAAGAGGGCTCCACGTTGTTCTACAGTGAATTGTTACGTTTTCCCAAGTCCGGTAATAATCAGGACAAGTTTAGGGTACAGCTGTTTAGGAGAATTAGTTTACTTTGATAACTTCTGTCCTCTCAAACAAAGGGAGAAGCCCATTGTGTGTAGTTCTTTGTCTGTTGGAGGTGTTCCAAATATCCTGTTGATAAAAAAAAATCACAATGGCTTCACTTGTTCTTGCATATCTTTGATATTAATGACAATGATGACACTTCATAGTGTTAGCACGAGAGAGAGAGAGAGAGAGAGAGAGAGAGAGAGAGAGAGAGAGAGAGAGAGAGAGAGAGAGAGAGAGAGAGAGAGAGAGAGAGAAAATTCAAAAAATGTTTAAAACACTGACATATGCTACAAGTCTTAGTTACCTAAAAGAAAAATATATATTTAAATAGGAAACATTTGTGTAAATTCTGAAATATATACTGAAGGTGTGTGGTATCTCACAAGCAAGATATAGCTTAAAGTCTCTTCCTACTTATTTTCTAATGGTAAGCTATTTATACTAGGAAGTCAGTGATTCTGAATATAATATAAATATAAGGCAGTGATAAAACAACTGTAGCCTCTATCCACCCAACAAGCATAAATACGTACAAGTTCTCTCTCTCCCTCACTCTATATATATATATATATATATATATATATATATATATATATATATATATATATATATATATATATATATAATATATATATATATATATATATATATATATATATATATATATATATATATATATATATATATATATACATATACATATACATATACATATACATATACATATACATATACATATACATATACATATACATATACATATACATATACATATACATATACATATACATATACATATACATATACATATACATATATATATATATATATATATATATATATATATATATATATATATATATATATATATATATATATATATATATATATATATATATATATATACATGTATATATGTATATATGTATATATGTATATATGTATATATGTATATATGTATATATGTATATATGTATATATGTATATGTATATGTATATGTATATGTATATATATATATATATATATATATATATATATATATATATATATATATATATATATATATATATATATATATATATATATATATATATATATATATATATATATATATATATATATATATATATATATATATATATATATATATATATATATATATATATATATATATATATATATATATATATATATATATATATATATATATATATATATATATATATATATATATATATATATATATATATATATATATATATATATATATATATATATATATATATATATATATATATATATATATATATATATATATATATATATATATATATATATATATATATATATATATATATATATATATATATATATATATATATATATATATATATATATATATATATATATATATATATAAATCTCAGTTTCAATTTTGCATCTTTTCTACTACATCATATAATTTCACTGCATTTTTTCCAGACCAAACTACATTGCAAAACAAATAAGGTATTATGAGGGTCTGTCTGCCTCATCCTTTCATCAAAGAGCAAAAACAATACGTCCCTTCAAAGAACATATTAGACTAATATTCTCATTATCTAATTAATGACAGTTAATTGTTCTCGTGAGTGTAGGAGGTTAGCCAATAATATATCAAATATTTCACCAGGAGCTATTGTTCCTAAATGCCAAGGTGAACCATAAATACTTTCGTCAGAAAAAGGTAGTTTTGTTTTCATATAAGTTACATAACATGCATGATGATTTTTCAGTAATCAATCTAAGCTCATATATATGGTATTAGAATCCATGAAAGTTTTTTGATTATGCATGAAATATATCATCTTATTGAGGGTGTTATTTTTTACAATGAACTCATTAGATGTAAATATAACAATATCCAGCTGCGACGGACAGACTAATGTACGTATCTGGATATCTCTGATGAATCGGTGATTTCTTCCCCAAAGTTATTTTCTCAAGATTATATACCCCAATAACACTGGCATAATAACCCAGAGATCTTACCTAAATAATATATAATAAACATTAGTAGTGTTATTCTTTGGGGACTGCAAATTCTTTCCCCAAATTTGTTCCCTCAATATTGCACACTCCACTAAAACTGGAATAATTCTCGGGACACCCAAAAACATTTATGTACACTTGCTTTCCCAAGATTACATGCCAAGCCACAAACAGCAAGACAACGTGGAAGCAAAAGCTCCTTTTAGCGCACATTCACTTGTGAATATTTATGGATCAAGATAATATTAACATAATTTCTTGAGCCTTCTGCTTTTCCCCAACTTCAGGAAGCTAGTCGATATTAGTAAAATACTTTTAAAACTCAAAGGTTCCTAGCCCACATTTCAACTCAATGAATACCCAGAGATTCCTTGTTCACATTATTTTCTTCAAGGTTATTCATCATGCTATATTTACACAAGTCTCTGAATACCCCAGAGCTTCTCGGTCAACGCTTAAAAAGTGTATCACTCTAAATAGTATAATAGTATACCTCAGAGAGAGAGAGAGAGAGAGAGAGAGAGAGAGAGAGAGAGAGAGAGAGAGAGAGAGAGAGAGAGAGAGAGAGAGAGAGAGAGAGAGAGAGAGAGAGAGAGAGAGAGAGAGAGAGAGAGAGAGAGAATATTTATATATAACACATTGATAATCAAGCTTCAGTGGGACGAAGCGAGGCCCTTGATTTCTCTATTATTCACGATCTGGAGCAAATAATCAAACATCCCACTCACGTTCCTGATTGTCATGAACATGCTGCAAACACTCTTGACCTAATTTTTACATCTAACCCTTCAAACTACTCCTATTCTGTGCTTTCATCTCTTGGTAAATCTGACCACTCTATGATCTCAGTCTCTTCCATTTTCGCTACCCCTCCACCAATCCCTCCTACTCTGCACCACCTTTGGCACTTTGAGCGTACCCAACATGAAAATTAGTGTAACTTTTTCTTTGACTTCCCATGGGTTGACTACTGCTTTCGGTCCCGCAACCCTGATCAAGTAGCTCTAAAAGTTGCTGAGATAATGACCGCGGGAATGGAGGCGTATATCCCCTCTTCTTCAAAAACTTTCTCTCCCCCTAAACCTTGGTTTGACTGTGCCTGCTCCATGGCTATCCAGGCTAGGAATCGGGCACACCGATCTTACCAAACCTCTCCTTCCGATTTAACTCGCTCTGCTTTAATTGTAGCTAGGGATCACTGTACTTCTCAGATTCAAAGGTCTAAGGCTTCCTTTATAAGAAGGAAAGTTGATGATCTTAACTCCTCTCGCAATGACAAATGCTTCTGGTCCTTAGCCAAAAACCCCTCCAAAAACATTTGTAACTCAAGCTTTACCCCTCTCATTCGTTCTGATGGTTCTATAGCTTGCTTTCCCACTGACAAAGCCACTCTCTTTGGTTCTCATTTTCCTGCCAACTCTTCTATAAACGATTCCAGCGCACCTGTTCCTCAATCTTTACCCTCTCTAAACCTATGCCCTCCCTTATCATTTCTTCACACAAAGTTCATAAGGTTCTTCGCTCACTAAAGACGAACAAGGCATCTGTTCCCGATGGTATCCCTGCAAGGTTCCTTAAGGAGTTTGCAGCTGAACTGGCTCCCATGCTTTGCCATCTTTTTCGCCTCATTCTGTCAACCAGTATCTATCCTTCATCTTGGAAGCATGCTCTAGTTAAACCTGTTCCTAAGAAGGGTGACCGCTCTATTCTTTCAAACTACCGACCTATTGCCCTAATCTCCTCTATTGCTAAAGTTTTTGAACTTTGCTCAGTGCTCACTTCTTGAAATGCCTTAATCTAACTCACCTATCTCCGATCACCGGTATGGCTTCCGCAAGGCAAGATCCACTGGTGATCTGTCCTATCTTACTCATGTATGGTCATCTTCTCTGAGGAACTATGGGGAATCTTTTGTCATCGCCCTGATATCTCTAAGGCTTTTGACAGAGTCTGGCACAAGGCTTTGTTGGCAAAGCTCCCTGCCTATGGCTTTACCCCTTCTTTCTGTTCTCTGATTTCCAGTTTTCTTACTGACCATTTTATATCTGTAGTTGTTGATGGTGCGACATCTAGCCCTTTCTCTGTTACCCGTAGTGTTCCACAGGGCTCTGTTCTTTCACCTACTGTGTTCCTTCTCTTCATCAATGATCTTCTACAATCCCCATCTTCCTCTCTTCTTCATGCCTTTGCTGATGATTCTACCTTTCACTTTTCCTTTGCCTTTTCTTCACAACCTTCATCTGTTACTCGTAATCAGTCTCATAGCACTCTTTCTTTTACTCTAAACTCCGATTTGAAGAGAGTTTATGAGTGGGGCACTCAAAAGTTAGTTTAATTCAATGCCTCCAAGACACAGTTTTTGGCTATCTCTTTATCTTCTTCTCCTCCTGATAACCCTATTGTCTTCGAAACTAACAGAATTTACCCTCTTAACTCTATCAACATATTAAGAATCCATATAGCCTCTAACTTGTCTTGGAGGAGTCACATAATCCAAAATTCTAAATCTTCATCCAAAAAATTGGGGGGTTTGTTTCGTTTTCGTCATTACTTTTCCTCTTTGCAGTTACTTAAAATTTACAAAGGTCTTATCCGTCGCTGCTTAGAATGCTGCTCACAGATCTGGGGTGCTTCTTCTTGTACTTATCTTCTTGATAGGGTTTAATCTAAGGCAGTTAGACTCATTAATGATCCTTCTCTTACTTCTAATCTAGATTCTCTCTCTCTTCGCCGTAAGGTATCTTCCCTTTCGCTTTTCTATCGCTACTACTTCCATCGCTGCTAGTGGGCGAGTCGCATCTCATAGCCTAGTCCTCCATATCTCTGGGTCCTCTGTAGTTTGACCGTCTCTTTCTGTCAGTCGTTTTCCTATGTGTGACATTACCTTATCTCTGCCTTGTCCTTAACCTTTATCTTTTCCTTCGTCTTGGTATTTTCTCGTGCCCGGGCCTTTATTGATGAGGGCAGTTTCTGCCTGTCCTGGTGTCACCTTCATAAAAAAAAATATTATATCACTTAACAATATACGAAAATATATCAAGATACGAATTACCAATAAACCTGAATGATGATTGCATATACATTTACAATCCAGAAAAAAACATTACTATATATAGGCTCAAGGTAAAATATGAAGGTCTTGTCTTCTATATACTCCTTTTCTTTTTTATCCATATACCAAAGACATATTCCCCCTTATAAGGGGAGTGGCTGAGTCAAAGAAAATACTTAGACTTTTTGTGGGAAGTAAATACAAAGGAGAGGATTCCCAGTTCCCTTGCTCCACCCAATTAAGCGGACTTTTGCGACACGCACGGGACCACGGAGGAAGCATTCTTACCCCCTCCCTCAGGGGGACTATATATATATATATATATATATATATATATATATATATATATATATATATATATATATATATATATATATATATATATATATATATATATATATATATATATATATATATATATATATATATATATATATATATATATATATATATATATATATATATTATTTATATATATATATATATATATAGATATATATATATATATATATATATATATATATATATATATATATATATATATATATATATATATATATATATATATATATATATATATATATATATATATATATATATATATATATATATATATATATATACCTTAAGGACCTCTCAACTAACATCTGATCACTAATACCTCCACCATATAAAAAGATTAAATTTCCAACAAAACAGATATTGATAAAACTAACCTTGATATTTTGTGAGACACTTCAGACATTATAAACACATCTATTCTGGCCATAGATCCAATGCAGTCCACCAGCTCTGAAACTTATGTAACAAAGAAAATTGTGTATGTCTAGAGCTTCCTCATTATATGAATATGTCAAAAATTTTATATTACTGGTAAGTAATGATAAATTGAAAGTTCTGCCTAAAGATTTTCGATATATTATATAATCAAAAATTATCATGAAGATTTAGATTTATCAAAAAGATATTACTGTTTACATTGCATAAACCGTGTGTTTAACTGAAAGTAAACTAAACTAAATCGTAACTGATGATATAAAAGCCTCAAGATATCATACTATACCATCTACCATAGTCATCCTTATCTATTTATATATATATATATATATATATATATATATATATATATATATATATATATATATATATATATATATATATATATATATATATATATATATATATATATATATATATATATATATATATATATATATATATATATATATATATATATATATATATATATATATATATATATATATATATATATATATATATATATATATATATATATATATATATATATATATATATATATATATATATATATATATATATATATATATATATATATATATATATATATATATATATATATATATATATATATATATATATATATATATATATATATATATATATATATATATATATATATATATATATATATATATATATATATATATATATATATATATATATATATATATATATATATATATATATATATATATATATATATATATATATATATATATATATATATATATATATATATATATATATATATATATATATATATATATATATATATATATATATATATATATATATATATATATATATAATAGGAATACTTGCATGTCCTGTTTACTAAAATAAACAATCTTGGTGTGTCCATCATATGACACCCGCATTCAAGCCCACCGTGGGTCATTAGTAAGGGCATCCAGCCTCAATTCCCCACTTTTAACCTGTCTCCACCTCTATTCGAAAGGGGAAACCTGATGATGCATAAAACGGCAAGCAATACCCCGCCACAAACAAAATTAAGAAAATTGTTGTAATGGCTTCTACAAACCAAATATGTTTTGTGACACTCTTCTCTGGTCTAAGGTACTAACTCGGATATTCTCTACTAACACCAACACCAATACAATAACATCGCCACCACCAACAACATCAACGAAAACAAGAAAAACCTATAACACTACACTTAAAGTCCACAGCAATATCTAATGTAAGATATTTAAAGTATTAGAAATTACTGTGGTCTTCAACTATTCCCTCATATTCTCAGTCTATCCTATCTCTTCTAAGTTAATGAAAAAAGTTCTATATGTAGACATATGTTGGTGAGAGAGAGAGAGAGAGAGAGAGAGAGAGAGAGAGAGAGAGAGAGAGAGAGAGAGAGAGAGAGAGAGAGAGAGAGAGAGAGAGATAGAGAGAGAGAGAGAGAGAGAGCATAAATGAATTTTGTGCCATAAAAGTTTTCTATTTACTTAGAGGATATTTGTCCCTCTATTTATATACATAAGCCGTTTTACCCCTTATAAGGGTATTCGTTGAGTTAAGGTATATACTATGATTCCTTTGGAAGAGAAAATACATAGGAGGGGATTCCCCATATAGTCGACTCTTACGACTAGTAGAGGAACACGGATGAAATATTCTAGCCTCCTTCCCACATGGGGATGCTTGCAAGATGACGAATGATTTCAAAAGCTTCATCACTTTCAGGCTAAAGCTCTGGAGCATCAAACTTGTTTCTTCAAGATTATGTACCATGCTGAGTAAACATATCTCATAATCAACTTTAGTGTTTCCTTCCTCACATCTGCGTTTATTTCTAGAACAAGAGATGCTTTGTTCACACATATTTCTTAAAAATAATATACCAAGCTAATATTAGTACAGCTAAGGAGAGCCAGAGGCATCATATCCAATTCTAACTCCTTCGTGACCCAAATATTCTTTGCATACACTTGCTTCATCAATATCCTATGCCATCTAAAAATTGGTAAAACTTTCCTGGAGACCCAGATGTTCTTTGCCCACAAGTATAGCTCAAGATAGTATATCAGCCAGTAATTAGAATGACACCAACAGAATTCTTTGTTATCCCAATCTTCTCTATTTTATATACTCAAATAAAATGGCATGGCACATAATGAGCACTTTCTTTGTTTAATGCTTAAACTAGTGTACAGTAAATTATGAGAATTGTAGCACCAAATAACGATACTACAATGCTTAGCTCATCTTTATATAATTTATCCTCATTACCAGGTGGGGGATAAATCTTCTTTCAGGTGCATCCCTCTAGTGGTGGATGAGGGAACCCCTGCCTTAAAGATTACTTTGGATATATATTGAATGAGGAATCTTGACCGACATAAAAAGAAGCAAGGATATGGGCAGCAAGTCACTGGTGAATAATACTACCACTCAAGGAATACAACCAAAGACGATCCACGAACAATGGATCGTCGAACAAAGTGAGAGATCAGAGAAGCATGCTATTATGCCTTCTCTTAGAGGCACAATAGTATAGTTAAATCACAAACATATAATATTTCTGTAATAATAATAATAATAATAATAATAATAATAATAGTAATAATAATAATAATAATAATAATGATAATAATAATAATAATAAAATAATAATAATAATAATAATAATAATAATAATAATAATAATAATAATAATAAATAATAATAATAATAATTATAATTATAATTTTTCATATATACAGTGCCCAAATCTCCTTGTAAGAGGGACTGCCGAAGCAAAGAACACGCAATTACCACGATCCAGCGCATAACTCAATTACTCTTCTTAGTTCCTAGAAGACTAAGGGTTGCCACATTACCCCCCCCCCTGCTACCCTGCATGGGTTATCCACAAAGTAGTTCAGCAGTGAGACCTAACACCAGAAGGTGGCTTATCCCCCACCGCATCATCATAGGGCAACCCCTCACACTCATCAGTCAGAGTTCGCTGTGCTATGTAGTGCAAGAAATACCTTTGGCCCACATCAATAATAATAATAATAATAATAATAATAATAATAATAATAATAATAATAATAATAATAATAATAATAATAATAATAATAATATTAATAATAATAATAATAATAATAATTAGCTTAAGACATATGTACAGTAATTACAAAAAAAAAAAAAAATGTAATACACGCACGCACGCAGGCACGCACCCACACACACAAAAACACATAAGTGATTACCTAACTGTGTTTACGGGAAAGAGCCCAAAGCACATATCTTCCCGTCTCCTGATCGGTTCCATTTTCTACTTAGTGATACTTATTATACCTGTCCCTAAACCTATGGACTGAGATAGCATTAACTACCTCTTCGCCTAGCGAATTCCAATTATCAACAACTCTTACACTGAAAAAGTATTTCTTTACATCCTGCAAAGAAGTTTTCTTACGAAGCTTCAAACTATGACCTCTAGTTCTAGAGCCTACCATATCAAAATATCGATCCCTATCCACTATATCATAGCCATGAAGGAATATAAAGACTGTCACCATATCCCCCCTCAATCTTCTAGCTTCGAGTGATGATAAGTCTAAATACCTCAGCCTCTCATCATTACTGAGATTGCGTATTTCTGGCACCAGTTTCGTGGCATGTCTTTGAACTTTTTCAAGCTTAGCTATGTGCTTTTTCAACTGTGGATTCCAAAAGGGGGCTGCATATTCAGGTTTTAGCCTCACATAGGTTACATAAATATTTCTGAACATTTCCTTGTCCATGTGCCTGAGGGTTACCCTTACATTTGATAAGAAGATATATTCTGCCATTACTATGCCATTTATATGTATTTCTGGAGACAAATCTGCCAGTATGTTTACTCCTAGATCTCTCTCATTTTCCGTCTCTTGAGGTTGTACTCCAGCCACCAAGTAGTCAAGCTTCGGCCTTCTTTCATTTGTACCCATTCTCATTACCTTACATTTTGAAGTACTGACTCTCATTAGCCACTTTTCTGACCACTCATGCAGACTACTTAGATCTTCCTGAAGTTCTCTACCATTATTCTCGTTTCTTACTTTCTTCACAATCTTTGCATCATCTGCAAACATAACCTTGAATGAATTAACAGACTCTGGTAGGTCATTTACATATACAAGGAACAAAAGTGGCTCTAAAACTGAACCCTGTGGAACTCCACTACTAACTCTTCTCCATTCAGACACTGATTGTCTTACTCTAACCCTCTGTTCCCTTCCCTCTAAGTAAGTTTTAATCAATTCCACGACATATCCACCGATTCTAGCCATTGCTTGCAGCTTCCTAGTAAGTCTCCAATGTGGAACAGTGTCAAACACTTTCTGGAAGTCTAGAAATATGCAATCTGCCCAGCCCTCTCTTTCCTGTAAGATTCCGCTTACCTCATCATAAAATTCTAATAAGTTTGTTACTGTTGCACTACCTTCTCTGAAGCCATGTTCCCTCACTGACAAAAAGTTGATGGATTCCAAGTGAAGAGAGATATGTTTCCTTAGTAGTTTTTCTCCATGACTTTGCAAACTATGCTGGTAAAGGAAACAGGTCTACAGTTTAGAGCCGTATCCCTCTTTCCCTTTTTGAAGATAGGTATCACATTTGCTTGTTTCCAGCATCTTAGAATCTCCCCTGACTCCAGTGACTCTTTGAATATGACAGTTAGTGCCACTGATATTGAGTTTGTGTATTTTTTAAGTACATGAGGGGATATATCATCATGACCTGTAACTTTATGAACATCTAACTCCATCAGCGCTTTGCTTACCTCTGTGGCTGTAAGGTTGATGTTCTCTAATACCGGCCCGTGAGCTTCTATCTCTGCAATCTGAGGGGGTGGGGTAATTTCTACTATAATTATTGACTGAAACTCCTTGTTCAATGCTTTGCAGATATCTTTATCCATCTCAGTGATGCTTCCAT
>JAXCGZ010011693.1:0-37500 GCA_037179515.1 Halocaridina rubra | reverse complement strand
TGGAGATATAAAAATTCTGTGTGAAGCTAAATTAGAAGTTTTTTTCTTTTCTTTTTTTTTCCTCTTTCTCGTCTTCTTTCTATATTCTGCGAGAGGGAGAACATAAAAATGAAGCCTTCTCTGTCCCAAACCTCTCCCACCCATGGGTCAGGAGAAGGAGTAGTCATCAGAGGACTTAAACAGAGAATCAAGAAGTTAGAGGAAATGGTTATAAGCCTTGATGATAAAATTCGGAATATGGATGGAGAAATGAAAGAGAATGAAACACTCAGAGAACAAATAAGACCTTTGGAGGAAGCAAATAAAGCACAAGGGCAGGAGAGAAAGGAACTAGAAAAAAGAATAAAGAAGCTGGAAGGGGAAAAGAGTCAACTAGAATCTAGAATTTCTAAACAAGAAGATAAAAACAAACAGCTGAATGACAACCTAAAGGAATTAGATGTTAGTTCACTGCTCTCTTCTGAGAGAGACGAGATTGCTGCTTGGAATGTTCAGATTAAGGAAAACATTGAACAGTTCAGAAAAGAGTTCCAGGAGATGAATATGGAAAATGATGCCATGAAAACATCCTTTGCTGATGCACTAAAGGGAAATGTGGCAGTAAAAGAGGCTGTAAAGGTGGTGGCACTGGAAAACATACAAACAGTTGACTATAAAGAGACAGTAATCGAAAAAATGAAAGACGTTGTGATGGAAAGGGCAAACCCACTCATCAGACAGGCACTTGATAAGGAGAAGACAGTGGTAATCTCAGGCATAAGTGAATCCCAGGAGCCAACATGGCAGGGGAGACTTGAAGAAAATAAAGCTAGCGTTGTAGACCTGATAAGAAAGCTTGGAGTAGTATGTGGTCCTGAGGATATTGTAAACATACACCAACTAGGTAAATATTCGAGGGAAGGAAAGCCGAGACCAACAAAAGTAACCTTTGAGAGAGGGGAAACATGTAGGGAAATATTGTTGAGAATAAAAAGTCTAAAAGACCTTCAAGAATGCAAAGAAGTGTTCATTAGACGATACAGAACACAGGAAGAGATGGGAAAGATCAAAAACTTGTTGCAAGAGGCAAGAAGGTTAAATGATGAAAGAAATGAAGAAGAGAAGAAAAATTTTCGTTACAGAATACTTCCAGACAAAGGGGAGATAAAGAAGATAATGACAGAAGACCAGGGGATGGGGCCTCATTAAGATTGTTATACACAAATGCTGATGGATTAGCTGGTAAGGCAGTAGAATTAAAAGATAGGATTCACAACAGTAAGGCAGATATAGTAGCAATTACAGAGACTAAGTTGAGTGAGGACATAAACAGTGTCACAGTTTTTCCTAAGGGCTTCAGAATACTAAGGGTCGAAAGATCTGAGAGGACTGGTGGAGGGATAGCACTGCTCATAAGTGAGAGGATTCAAGTTGAAGAAATAAACTTGGCTATAGAAAGTGAGTTCAGGGAATTTCTTGTTGCTCGCATAAATACTGGGTCAGAGAGCATTATAATAACTGTTGTATACAACCCACCAAGGAACCAAAATAGGCTTGAAATTTATGAGGAAAGTCATATAGGTACTATTGAAGTCATAAACTCAGTTGTTAACATGGCACGGGAGAAAAAATGTAGGATTTTGATTATGGGAGACTTTAATCATAAAGAGATAGATTGGATAAATCTTGACCCACACAGTGGTGAGGACTCATTTGGGGCAAGATTCCTAGATTGCGTACAAGGGAATTTCCTACCCCAACATGTAATGGAACCAACAAGAGCCAGGGGTGGGGATGAGCCATCACTACTTGATCTAGTGTTCACAGATAATGTGTTGGATATTGAAAATATTGAGTATGAACCACCAATTGGAAAGAGTGACCACTGTGTGTTGTTGATGGAGTATATCATTGAAGACATTCTTCCTGAGAGTAGAGGCACTGAGGACATGAGGAGGAACTATCCGAAAGGAGATTACATCAAAATGAATGAGCTTTTTGCAGTTATTGACTGGAGAACCTTATTTTACAACAAATCTGTACAAGAAATGTATGACATCTTTTGTGAGAAATATGGGAAGATAGTAGATTGCTGCATACCTGTCACCAAAGTAGGTGTAATTCATGCCAGAGAGAAATGGTTCGATAATGGGTGTAAAAGAGCTAAGGAGTGGAGAGACAAATGCTGGAAAAGGCATAGGAGGAGAAAAAACATAAATGCCTGGCAAACCTACAAAAGAGCAAGAAATGACTACCTAAGTAAAAGGAGAGAGGCAGAGAGAGATTATGAGAGGGACATCACCAGGAAGGCTAAAGAAAATCCCAAGCTTTTCCACAGCTTTATCAGAGGAAAACTGAAGGTAAAAGAACAGGTTTTAAGGCTAAAGAGAGCGGATGGAAGCATCACTGAGACGGACGAAGAGATCTGCAAAGAATTGAACAAGGAGTTTCAGTCAGTATTTACAGTAGAAAATACCCCACCCCCTCAGATTGCAGTGATAGAAGCTCAAGGGCCGGTATTAGAGAACATCAACCTTACAGCCACAGAGGTATGCAAAGCGCTGATAGATTTAGATGTTCATAAAGCTACAGGTCCTGATGACATATCCCCTCATGTGCTTAAAAAATGCGCAAACACAATATCAGTGGCACTAAGTATCATATTTAAGGAGTCACTGGAGTCGGGGGAGATTCCAAGATGCTGGAAACAAGCAAATGTGATACCTATCTTCAAAAAGGGAAGGAGGGATACGGCTCTGAACTATAGACCAGTTTCCTTGACCAGCATAGTTTGCAAAGTTATGGAGAAACTACTAAGGAAACATATCTCTCTTCACTTGGAATCCTTCAACTTTTTGTCAGTGAGGCAACATGGCTTCAGAGAAGGAAGATCAACAGTAACAAACTTATTAGAATTTTATGATGAGGTAAGCCAAATCTTACAGGAAAGAGAGGGCTGGGCAGATTGCATATTCCTAGACTTCCAGAAAGCGTTTGACACTGTTCCACATGGGAGACTTATTAGGAAGCTGCAATCAATGGCTAGAATAGGTGGAAATGTCTTGGAATGGATAAAAACTTACTTAGAAGGAAGGGAACAGAGGGTTAGAGTAAGACACTCAGTGTCTGAATGGAGAAGAGTTAGTAGTGGAGTTCCACAGGGTTCAGTTTTAGGGCCACTTTTGTTCCTTGTATATGTAAATGACCTACCAGAGTCTGTAAATTCATTCATGAATATGTTTGCAGATGATGCAAAGATTGTGAAGAAAGTAAAAAACGAGAACAATGGTAGAGAACTTCAGGAGGATCTAAATAATCTGCATGAGTGGTCAGAAAAGTGGCTAATGAAATTCAATACCTAAAAATGTAAGGTAATGAGAATGGGTACAAGTGCAAGAAGGCCCAAGCTTGACTACTCGGTGGCTGGAGTACAACTTCAAGAGACAGAAAATGAGAGAGATCTAGGAGTAAACATACTGGCAGATTTGTCTCCAGAAATACATATAAATGGTGTAGTAAGGGCAGCATATGCATTCTTATCAAATGTAAGGGTAGCCTTCAGGCACATGGACAAGGAAATGTTCAGAAATATTTATGTAACCTATGTGAGGCCAAAACTCGAATATGCAGCCCCCTTTTGGAATCCGCACTTGAAAAAGCACATAGCTAAGCTTGAAAAAGTTCAAAGACATGCCACGAAACTGGTGCCAGAAATACGCAATCTCGGTTATGATGAGAGGCTGAGGGAATTAGACTTGCCATCACTCGAAGCTAGAAGAGTAAGGGGGGATATGGTGACAGTCTTTAAATTCCTTCATGGTTATGATAGAGTGGATAGGGATCGATATTTCGATATGGCTGGCTCTAGAACTAGAGGTCATAGTTTGAAGCTTCGTAAGAAAACTTGTTTGCAGGATGTAAGGAAATACTTTTTCAGTGTAAGAGTAGTTGATAATTGGAATTCGCTAAGCGAGGAGGTAGTTAATGCTATCTCAATCCATAGTTTTAAGGACAGGTACGATAAGTATCACTAAGTCTAAAAATGGAACCGATCAGGAGACGGGAAGATACGAGCTTTGGGCTCTTTCCCGTAAACACATTTAGGTAATCACAATTAGGTAATCACCTTATTTGACAACAAATCTGTACAAGAAATGCATGACATCTTTTGTGAGAAATATGGGAAGATAGTAGATTGCTGCATACCTGTCACCAAAGTAGGTGTAATTCATGCCAGAGAGAAATGGTTCGATAATGGGTGTAAAAAGAGCTAAGGAGTGGAGAGACAAATGCTGGAAAAGGAATAGGAGGAGAAAAAACATAAATGCCTGGCAAACCTACAAAAGAGCAAGAAATGACTACCTAAGTAAAAGGAGAGAGGCAGAGAGAGATTATGAGAGGGACATCACCAGGAAGGCTAAAAAAATCCCAAGCTTTTCCACAGCTTTATCAGAGGAAAACTGAAGGTAAAAGAACAGGTTTTAAGGCTAAAGAGAGCGGATGGAAGCATCACTGAGACGGACGAAGAGATCTGCAAAGAATTGAACAAGGAGTTTCAGTCAGTATTTACAGTAGAAAATACCCCACCCCCTCAGATTGCAGTGATAGAAGCTCAAGGGCCCGTATTAGAGACCATCAACCTTACAACCACAGAGGTATGCAAAGCGCTGATGGATTTAGATGTTCATAAAGCTACAGGTCCTGATGACATATCCCCTCATGTGCTTAAAAAATGCGCAAACACAATATCAGTGGCACTAAGTATCATATCTAAGGAGTCACTGGAGTCGGGGGAGATTCCAAGATGCTGGAAACAAGCAAATGTGATACCTATCTTCAAAAAGGGAAGGAGGGATACGGCTCTGAACAATAGACCAGTTTCCTTGACCAGCATAGTTTGCAAAGTTATGGAGAAACTACTAAGGAAACATATCTCTCTTCACTTGGAATCCTTCAACTTTTTGTCAGTGAGGCAACATGGCTTCAGAGAAGGTAGATCAACAGTAACAAACTTATTAGAATTTTATGATGAGGTAAGCCAAATCTTACAGGAAAGAGAGGGCTGGGCAGATTGCATATTCCTAGACTTCCAGAAAGCGCTTGACACTGTTCCACATGGGAGACTTATTAGGAAGCTGCACTCAATGGCTAGAATAGGTGGAAATGTTTTGGAATGGATAAAAACTTACTTAGAAGGAAGGGAACAGAGGGTTAGAGTAAGACACTCAGTGTCTGAATGGAGAAGAGTTAGTAGTGGAGTTCCACAGGGTTCAGTTTTAGGGCCACTTTTGTTCCTTGTATATGTAAATGACCTACCAGAGTCTGTAAATTCATTCATGAATATGTTTGCAGATGATGCAAAGATTGTGAAGAAAGTAAAAAACGAGAACAATGGTAGAGAACTTCAGGAGGATCTAAATAATCTGCATGAGTGGTCAGAAAAGTGGCTAATGAAATTCAATACCTCAAAATGTAAGGTAATGAGAATGGGTACAAGTGCAAGAAGGCCCAAGCTTGACTACTCGGTGGCTGGAGTACAACTTCAAGAGACAGAAAATGAGAGAGATATAGGAGTAAACATACTGGCAGATTTGTCTCCAGAAATACATATAAATGGCGTAGTAAGGGCAGCATATGCATTCTTATCAAATGTAAGGGTAGCCTTCAGGCACATGGACAAGGAAATGTTCAGAAATATTTATGTAACCTATGTGAGGCCAAAACTCGCATATGCAGCCCCCTTTTGGAATCCGCACTTGAAAAAGCACATAGCTAAGCTTGAAAAAGTTCAAAGACATGCCACGAAACTGGTGCCAGAAATACGCAATCTCGGTTATGATGAGAGGCTGAGGGAATTAGACTTGCCATCACTCGAAGCTAGAAGAGTAAGGGGGGATATGGTGACAGTCTTTAAATTCCTTCATGGTTATGATAGAGTGGATAGGGATCGATATTTCGATGTGGCTGGCTCTAGAACTAGAGGTCATAGTTTGAAGCTTCGTAAGAAAGCTTCTTTGCAGGATGTAAGGAAATACTTTTTCAGTGTAAGAGTAGTTGATAATTGGAATTGGCTAAGCGAGGAGGTAGTTAATGCTATCTCAATCCATAGTTTTAAGGACAGGTATGATAAGTATCACTAAGTCTAAAATGGAACCGATCAGGAGACGGGAAGATACGAGCTTTGGGCTCTTTCCCGTAAACACAATTAGGTAATCACAATTAGGTAATCACACACACACACACACACACACATATATATGAGGAAGAGCCTCGCGAATAGTAACAGCATAAAACTACGATAAAAACAGCAGTAGAAGAAAACTGTATTTTATTATGATAAGAAAGGAAGCTCCATACAGAAAGCTTTGTAATTTTCCATATAAATGAAATAACTACTAAAAGAATTCGTAAATTACTCGAAGCGTAATTACAAGAAAGAAACTTTATTAAAAAGAAATACAAGACTTTGTATTTATTTTTGTGAAGAGTTGGAGAGGTGCAAAAACTGAAGATCTACTTCAGAATAAAAAAAAAAAAGCAATTATCTAACATAAAAATTCAAATATAGTCAATAGCTTCTTAGAAGTAATACCTTCGATAAATATGAAAAGCAGAAAGCATATTATATAGCATTTACAATTAGATCAGCACCAAAAAGGAAAATTTAAAGCCCGCAAAGATAAGCTATAAAAATTGAATTAATATATGCTCATAATTGTATTCGGTAGGTTTTTAAAAGCAAAAACTTCAATAAAAAAAACCCATGAGAAGCATATATTATATTATTTCATATTCAAAAGAAAAGCAAAGTTGAATGGCAAAGACGTAAAAGTCCGTAAAAACAAATATATAAAGCAGTATAAATAAATATATGTAGTAGCATTTTCATTCTACACGCTCTTACATATGTTGGCAAGTCTACCCTAAATTAATTTTCGTTTTCTCTTTTACTTGCCCATATCCCATCCTTCAAGTAGGCAAGACTTCGTGGTGTTACTTGAGCTTGTTATCTACAAGAGAAAAATATCTACACCGTAGATATTCTAGCAATAAATAGCACCTACATCGGCTAAAGATGCTAAGCAGAGGTTTGGTTAGGTTAGGTTAGAGATTACAATAAAAGGTGTAGATCGCATACCAAAGTAAATTCATGACAGGTAGATAATAAGCCAAAGTAGCACCTACTTCGTGTTCATAGTCTCCCTTTCAAAATCAAGAAATCTCTCTCTCTCTCTCTCTCTCTCTCTCTCTCTCTCTCTCTCTCTCTCTCTCTCTATATATATATATATATATATATATATATATATATATATATATATATATATATATATATATATATTATATATATATATTATGTTCTGGTTTTACGTCACGGACTCCCTTTTCTGCCAAGGGCTAGGACGGTTGCCTTCTTGAGAAGGACTTGTTTTGGCAGGTGCAATTGTTACCCTTAGTGCATGCCCTTGCTAACCTCAGACCGTGACAGGGCGCGAACCCTCAATCTGATGCCTCAGAGTCGCTGACGCTACCGCTTGAGCCACGGTGACTATCTATCTATCTATCTATCTATCTATATATATATATATATATATATATATATATATATATATATATATATATATATATATATATATATATATATATATATATATATATATATATATATATATATATATATATATATATATATATATATATATATATATATATATATATATATATATATATATATATATATATATATATATATATATATATATATATATATATATATATATATATATATATATATATATATATATCTACCTTGCTGTTTCCCCCTTTAATTTGGGGGGTAGCCGACATCAAGAAAGGAAAACAATAAGGGGATTACTTTGTTCTATGGGCAATGACGAGGTAGCTAGTGACCGTTCAGATGGCACTGCTAGAGTGCCACTGCCCATCCTCCCGGCTCTTCCGCAACCTGTGTTGCTTCACAACTGCCAACTCCTCCTACTGCCCCTACCACAGGGCTACCTCTGTAAGATGCAGCCCCGTGGTAACAGCAGATGCCCATCAGAGCTGCGTCACAATCGCTCGCCACTCATTCCTATTCCTAGCATGCTCGCTTGCTTCCCTCACATCAATCCTCCTTTCATTCAGGGCTCTTCTTACTCCATCCATCCATCCAAACCTAGGCCTCCCTCTAGCATTTCTCCCATCAACTCTCGCATTCATCACCTTTATCAGCAGCCTTTCATCATCCATCCTTTCCACATGGCCAAACCATCTCAGAACATTCATATCTACTCTGCCTGCAATTTCTCTCCTCACACCCGTTCTTGCTCTCACCACTTGATTCCAAACCTTATCCAGTCGAGATACACCAATCATACTCCTCAGGCATTTCATCTCAAACACATTTAGTTTCCGTCTCTCACTTACTTTCATACCCCATAACTATGATCCATACATCACAGTTGGCACAACCACTTTCTCATGCAAAACTTTCTTAACATTCATTTCCAACCCTCTATTCTTCATCACTCCTTTCAATGAACCCAACACTTTACATCCTTCATTCACTCTGTGACACACATCTGCTTCCACTCCACCATTTGCTGCTATAACCGAGCCTAAATACTTTAACTGTTTAACTTCCTCAAGTGTCTCTCCATTCAACATAGCATTCAATCCAGCACCATCCTCATTTCTTGTACACCTCATAACCTTACTCTTTCCCACATTCACTCGCAACTTCCTTCTCTCACACACCATTCCAAATTCTGACACTAACTGACACAGATTTTCCTCTGAATCTGCCACCACCACAGTATCATCTGCAAACAGCAACTGATTCAGCTCCCACTCGTTATCATCCCCATCTACCATTCTTAAACCTTGACCACGCACTCGCTCATTCACCTCTCTTACAACTCCATCAATATTCAAATAAAGCAGCCATGGTGACATCACACATCCCTGTCTCAGTCCCACACTCACTGGAAACCACTCACTAACTTCATTCCCTACCCTAACACAAGCTCTACTGCCCTCATACAAACTCTTCACTGCATTCAACAATTTACCATTAATTCCATATAATCTCACAACATTCCACACAGCCTCTCTATCAACTCTATCATATGCTTTCTCCAGATCCAAAAATGCAAAATACACATCCTTACCCTTTGCTAAATATTTCTCACATAACTGCCTAACTATAAAAATCTGATCTATGCAACCTCTACCTCTCCTAAAACCACTCTGCACTTCCGCGATCACATATTCTGTCTTATCCCTAATCCTATTAACCAGTATCCTACCATACACATTTCCTACCACACTCAACAAACTTATACCCCTAAAATTACTGCATTCATACACATCTCGCTTACCTTTGTATAGGGGCACTATACAGGCAATCACCCATTCCACTGGCACCAATGACAACATAAAGCATATATTAAACACTCTCACTAACCATTCCAATGCAGTCACACGCCCTTCTTTCAACATCTCTGCTCTCACACCATCCATGCGAGGTGCTTTACCTGCTTTCGCTTCATACAATGGCTTTTTCACCTCCTCTCTTGTAATCTCTCTCTCATTTTCATCTCCCAATACTGACCCTTGAACCCCCCCACTGCCACTATAGCTGCCTCTCTATCTTCATCAACATTCAGCAATCACTCAAAATATTCTGCCCATCTTTTCCTTGCATCGTTCCCTCTTAACATCTGTCCATTCACATCTTTCACTGTCTCTTCCATCCTCGATCCAGCCTTTCTTACTCTCTTCACTTCTTTCCAAAACTTCTTTTTATTCTCCTCATATGACCTACTAAAATCCTGTCCCCACCTAACATTTGCCAAGCTCTTCTCTTCCTCTACCTTCCGCTTGGTTTCCACATTTTTCTCCTTATATCTTTCATACTTCTTCCTACTTTTACACTGCAGCCATTCCTCAAAAGCCCTCTTTTTCTCTTCCACCTTCATTTTCACCACTTCATTCCACCACTCACTGCCCCTCCTCATGCCACCTCCAACAGACCTCTTTCCACACACATCACTTGCATGTCCCACAAAACATTCTTTCATCAACCCCAATTCCTCCCCTAACTCCCCATCTTCTCTTTCTTTCACCCTGTCATATGCCACTCTCAACCTGTCCTGATATTCCTGTCTCTTCTCTGGCTTTTTCAACTCTTCCACCTTCACTATTTCCCTTCTACATCCCCCCACACTATTTCCCAACTCTTTTGCTACTACCACTTTTGCTTCAACCAAAAAATGATCAGACATCCCAGCAGCCACACCCCTGAATGCATGCACTTCTTTCACTCTACCAACCATGCTTTTTGCTACCAACACATAATCAATCAATGCTCTTTCTTTCACTCTTCCATTTGCCACTCTCATCCATGTATACTTATTAACTTCTTCTTATATAAACTATTACCTATCACCAACTCTTGCTCCACGCACATATCTAACAGTCTCACACCACTCTCATTCCCACCTGGTACCCCATACTTTCCTACAACACCTTCTATCTCTCCATCACTCACTCTGGCATTCAAGTCACCCAACACAACTACATACTTCCTTCTACTCAGACCATCCACACATCTAGTTAACTCATTCCAGAATTCATCCCGCTCCTCCTCACTTCTCTCACATCCTGGCCCATATGCACTAACAAAAGCCCAACATTCCCTTCGTATCCTAGCCCTCACCCACATCAGCCTAGATGACACTTCTTTCCATTCCACTACCTGATTTACCATCCATTCACTCAGCAATAATACCACACCTTCTTTCGCTCTCCCCCATTCAACCCCAGACACCCTACCCGTCATATCACCAAATGCCACTTCTCCTTTTCCTTTCATCTTCGTCTCACACAATGCCAATACATCCATCCTCCTCCTACCAAACATATATCCAATCTCAAATCTTTTGCTCTCTATCGTACTACAACCACGCACATTTAGACACCCCAAAGCTAGTGTTTGGGGAGAAATTATTCTCCCCTCTACTCCCCTTCTTCTTTGACGTCTCGCAGGAGGTTGATACAAGGGGGGATTCCTAGTCACCCCACCCCGTCCACTTTTAGTCGCCTTTTATGACACGCAGGGAATACGTTGAGGCTATTCTTTGATGTTGTGCCCGCCACAACAAAGCTTGTGGAAATAAAAAGAAATAGGAAGTATATATATATATATATATATATATATATATATATATATATATATATATATATATATATATATATATATATATATATATGTCGTATGATTTTTGGACTTCCATTTGAATTCACCAATTTGTAAGATGACTGGGTTATCTCACCGCTCGTCACCACTGTCGTATAGTTACTTACTACGTTATAATTATTAGTACCAGATGGATACAAGGTATGAATGGACAAGCAGTGATTCCTTTATCTTAATTTATTCTAGAGTACAACACATTCGACGCCTCAATGCCCCCACCCTATGACTATCACAATCTATGATCTATTCGTGCCCCTGGTACTATTTTAACTAACTGTCGCTCTCTGACTGACTTCTGGCTGCCATGGGGATACTTGAAATACCCCAAAGGCAATATGTGTCGCTAAATCTACTTCTGCCAATTGCCTTCAGGTTCAAAGAGAGGCCCTTCCTCTTGTGGGACGGGCTATTTCAGTTGGCCTATAGAACGGAAAAGTTCCAGGTCAGAGCGTGGCTATTAGGTATCCCTCCAGGGCATATAGGGTTACTTGTGATTTTAGGCGGGGCCACATTCTGGGTCTTTCCCACACTCTTGAGGCACTTGACGCCGGGTTGCTAAGCCCTATGCTAAAGCACCTGGGTTCAGCCAGGTGCTAAGCCCTATGGATCTGTTTACCGTACCCAGATAAACAACTTTGAGAGTATTCTATTTCACCCTTGACCTCTAGCCTCTCACGTTTCTCTTCACGACTTGTTACAGTTTCAGATTCTGACTTCAGCAAGGCTTCAGTCATGCGACATCCCTCCCAACCAAAACTGAAATAACTTTTATTTCAGTCAAAGCATGGGCTATCTTTTGAGAGCTCTTGGATATATCCTAGCTAACACTAGTTTACAATAAAAATGGGGCCAAATTATTTAAGCTATTATCTAAGAATTCCTAGTTCTATGAACACTAAACAATCTTTAGTACAAACATTCCTATATTAAACAAATAAAATTAACTTTAATCATTAGGATTTCAGTGTGTAACTACTCATTATTAAACACTAATTAAGATCACAAGTTAGTTTAGATCATGACGTTACTGTGTCTACTTCTCTCCTTTTTCAAAAGATTTACAAAAGTTGGTTAGCTACAATTAAAAAGATAAATCATGTAGAACATTAGTATGTATAAACATTTAAAATGCGATAGACAATAACATAAATGGAAACTTCCTATCGTTACTATGGGGCATTGATTTGTCTTAAAATTAGGCCTTAAAAAACTACTCCTGAAACAAACTATTGGTTACGATGTGAAAAGTCAGAAAACATTCATCATTCCAATGTGCAATTCCTATTCAGAGACAAACTAATATGAGAACTTAATGAACACAAAGATTAAATCATGATTCAAACAATGATAATGCTAAAGCAAAACACTAATATTATTTAAGCAGAAGACAACTTATTTCTGTCGGTGCAAATCATACAATCCATCAAAGGCACTTATTCAAAACTATCTTTAAAGGAGTCTCTGAGTTGTCGCTTAAAATTATCTTAAAACTAGGTAAAACAAATAATAAAAGGGGACCTTTTCTTTCCCATTTTTTTTCAGTTCTAAAGCGTGGGTTGTTCTTTCCAACAACTAATAAGGGATTTTTAAATACCCTTCTTTCTCTCTGGGATTTCATCAATTCATTTACATGGCTTTTTCGAGTGTTTTTTTTTTTTTTTTTTTTTTTGACATTAAAGACTTTTGTTTTCTCTTTCCCTTGCTCATGAATTCTTGCTAGGCGTGATTCCACGGTTTCTCTCTGGGATTTCATTTTTTCACTCCCCCGCTGTCCTTGCTGCAGGCCCAGGTTCGTACTCTACCATAAATTATCATCTTTCCAAGATAGGCAAGACAAAGAGGCAGCGATCGATGCACCTTTCTAATCCTTCCAGCCTGGCTTTCTCGTCCTACCCTCGGCCTATCTTGACTAAGACCACCCTGCAGGAGACCTGCAACGTCACAGCGATTTCTCTTCAGTACTGCAATCCACACGTACCTTCGAAGCAGACCTCGGGATGAAAATTTGAACCTATGTCACTACTACAGTTGTAAGAAAGGTTCCCTATGACTTCTGGGTACCAACAATGGCCATACGTTGGTAATCAAGGCTATCCTTTGCCTCCCCTGCAACTGCAAGGGATTGCAATCTCTATTCAATGGGCAACAGGGACTTGTTTGAGAGGACAAAATCTAAAGACTTTTAGAACTTGCAGGTCAGGGCTGCCAATAAATAGGGTGGTAATGGAAGGTATGTGTCTACACAACTAGATTATTATTCCAAGATACTTAGGACTTAGAAACTGCTACATAGCATTACTCTACTATAAATATCAAAAAGAACAATCATGAAATACTGATAAAAGCCACTAAAGAAATATTCTTATTAGCGGTGGCTACAGTAACATCAAGAATGAATTCAGATAAAAGATACAATTCATCAAGTTACTGCTGATTACATTACAAAAATAATAATTAGCAACAGGCCATTGAGAGATAGCAACAATATCAGTCAACATAAAAACATTACTAATAATCACGATCAAAATAAGAATAATAAACAATAAAAATAAATATACTAAATCAGAAATATCAATATATATACAATGGAGACTGGCATTCAGAAGTAAGAACAGAGTTCTATACTTATACTTCATAGTAATGCTCATTCTAACACAGTCTCTTTTACTATTTAAATTCCTGCTGTCATAATCTATGTATATCTATAGAGCATAAGTGGCATCTCGCTGGCTCCACAATTTGTCAATGGGAGTTCTATCTATTCTCTAAACAGTTGCGACATGTGGCAAAAATATTTATGCAAATGGCGGTACTACCGATGTCTTATCAGTATTTATGCAATAACAGCATGCAACAATCTATCGACTGCAATAAAATGTAGGCACAATTATCGCCTAGCTTCGCTGGAAAAAAAACACAAAAAGAAGAATCAATGACGGCAATATTCTTTTAGCATTGAAAGGATCTTCTGTCAGTCTCAGAGTCGAGTGAAAGGTAGGGGAGAGAGAGAGAGAGAGAGAGAGAGAGAGAGAGAGAGAGAGAGAGAGAGAGAGAGAGAGAGAGAGAGAGAGAGAGAGAGACGGGGCGACCTTGAAATACGTTGCGGTTTCCACCCATGTGTCAGATGAGGCGGGCCTCCTTCCTTTAAATGTACTGAAAATAAAAAAAGTGTCGCAGAGTCTCTCTAACAATAAAATAATAAATAAACAATTGAAAGTGAACCAACGTTAGGAATGACTATCGGTAGAGTTTTACGTTTATTGTCAGCGGCTATTCTCATTCCTTCATTAACAAAAACAAAAGCAAAAAGAACTTAGTGTACAACTGTAGAACTGTCGAAGCATAAATCCATTCCTTTCTGTTTAATATTGCTAAGAACTTTACTGTAACAGCATACACATCCTCGTCTATAATGCAAATCCTTTTCCTGCTATAAATCAGAGGGTTGAGTCGGAGCGCACACACTCTGATGAAATTAAAGCAAAAGATTGAAATCATATGTGACAATATCTCTACTACTATCAACAAAAGTGCAAATATCTTTCTTTTAACAGACATCTTATAATGACTTAAATATCAATAATTTTACATTTAAAACTCAACATATAATTTCTGAGAGTCTTAATTATCTTAATTAGCTCAATTATAATTTTAAATTCATAACAGTAACAGTAATTAACAATAATTATTTCTAGATAATCTTTTCAAAACTCTTTAATTAAGATTTTAAAGATTTCTTCAATAGAAAAAACTATATAACAAAAACGGGAATCTGAAAAAATATAAAAAGTCTGTCTCTGTGTATGCAATAATAAAAACAAAAATCATATTTCATTAGCAACAGTAAAGAATGCATTTTGCTTAAGTTTCAAAATCTCGTAAGGAGTTGTACATGAACAATTCAAACATAAAATATATATATTCTTTTACTATCTCGAATTTGACTTATTTAAATTACTATACAACAGAATTTCCTCCAGAACTGGGAGAAGTTCGACTTATAACTGTTTCTGTCTGTTTGCTTTTACGGGGGGTGCGCATGTGGGCGCTGTTTTCTCCCCTGTTCTTTTGGCTTCTGGATCAACTTCTGCTCTCTCAAATACGGGAAACGGCTGTATAACACTCTTGTTGTCATTTCGTGTCAGCTCTCACTCTTTCTTTATGACCAAGCTGAAATAATTTTGATAAACATTATCATGGCTAAAACTCGCAAAGTTCTATTTTATCAATCTAACATATCTCTTCAGACAAATAATGTATATACTGCAGCTAGCAAAGAAAATAATCATTCATAGATTCATGTCCTTTATCACGTAATATCTATCTTGGAATCTCTCGGAAATCGAATAATAATCTCATTGGCGGAGTAGGGGACAAAACAAAAATAAAACAAACTTGGCATCTCAACCATATCTGGGCAGGTGGAGAATCACTTTCTCAAAAATATCCCTCACTAGATATTGCAACAGCGCATCACCTCCCATAAAAATACTCTGATATGGCATGCAGAAGAACCTGGCGGAGCAGGGGAACGATCCTCGCAGAGACTCCCCAATCATGTTTCCTAACGGTGCTTTCCGCGATTTCACCCCCTAGAGCAACCCCCCCATTATACCCCTATTACACTCATTATACTCATTCGCTCACATGCGCTCACATTCAAATTTGCATTCCCTTTCTCTCTGTCTATGGAAAATTCTCCATCCCTTACCCCGATAAAGGAGAGTAAAGGTGAAATCTCGGTTGGGCCGCGCGGTCACAGACTACCTCACCAGTCCTAGGTCCCATTCTAACGAACAAACAAACATTCTACTCCCTTGAAGCTACGTTAGGGTGACACTGAAAAACCTTCCCTATTCTAGGACAGCACAAATTCCTCTAATTTACTCTTACTTTCGCCTGCATAGCGCGAAATTAAAAAATAAAAACTCATCTCTAAATAATCTCACAAAAGTTCTTATTCTTCAAAATAAGGTGCCACACACATATTGTAATATTAATTCCCCATCAAAACAACATTAAAAGAACAATCTGTCATTTATGTCTTTCTTTCGCTAAAACATTACTCCCGCGGAGAAAAAACAAACAAAAAAAGAAGAACCTTGGAAACAGGCGCAATCTTAACACTCGATTTCCTACGCTTTAAGAAATTTATATAAAAATGTTTTTTTACTCGTACTTTAAATATCAAAGATCAGTACAATTACTACATATTTATAATAACGAGGTTGGGAGATCGGTTGGTCACTTCCGCATTCCTTTCTCGGAAATCACACGTGTTCTAAGAAAAACCTTAAAAGCAGATTCAAGTATATTACTCACAATAATTCTTACACTTAAGAAATTAATATACCATAATAGCGATTTCACGTGCATTAAATTTGTCAATTAAAAATCGATACATTTGCGTTCTTAAAGTTCAATCTAGGCGTTAATACAAATAAATGGAACACATTTCCAACGCAATTTCTTTATATTACTCAAATTATAACAAAAAATGGAGTTTATTACTGCTTATAGCTATTAGTACAAATTATCCATGTTAGTAATGGGTACAGAAATTCTACTTTTATCAACTTATTAGGCGCCACACCCCTCATAGGCGGGTTGGCTGAGTCAAAGCATAACTACAAGATAAAATGGCGGCGTCCACCGACCTCAATTTCTTTTACTAATTGTCCCATTACTCACTGGATACAGATCACAAGTACTTAGCTATTTTAAGGAGGTGGTCCTGAAGAACTTCATGGCAGAAGGCAAGGAAGGAGGGGGTTCTCCTTCTTCTCTCGAGTAAAATCGACGAATCACCATCTTCTTGGTCGGATCCGGCAACTTATATTTCTTGTAATGGGCATTTTCACTCAATACTCCGGTCACACTTCGGCTTACTAAGAAATATCTTAGGAATAGTTCCTTAAAAGATTCATAATATTCTCTGTTTGACCACTCGTCACTTCTCATCCGCAGACCCAAGTATTTCAGGAAGTCGGTCGCGGGAATTATGGACGGACATTCGAGGTCTTTTACATTTGCGTCGTCGAGGTATAAAAGTGAATTTTTGACTCGAGGCTCCTTTACAACCAGGGCACGGGGTGGGGGCTTGTCCTGCTGCGTTCCCTGTGTCACCACGGGGCTTGGAGCGGCAGGTTGTTCGTCGATGTTTGAGGCGTCGGTTTCTCTGTCGGCGTTGACCAAGTTCCTTCTCGACGGAGCGGCGTCGGCATGAGTTTGTAGGCGCCGCACGTGCTCCTCCAGTTCGAGAATTCTCCGGTGTTTGGCCTCGTCACTCATTTCTTGACTTGGGAGATGTTGAATTTCTGCTTTTGCCATTCTTATTTTCTTTTCTTCGCACTGGTTTCTTCTGATATGAGAGTCTCTTCGTATGTTTTCCAGGTGTGATGATCCGTACTGCGCTGCCACCAAGTTGTCGTATGATTTTTGGACTTCCATTTGAATTCACCAATTTGTAAGATGACTGGGTTATCTCACCGCTCGTCACCACTGTCGTATAGTTACTTACTACGTTATAATTATTAGTACCAGACGGGTACAAGGTAAGAATGGACAAGCAGTGATTCCTTTATCTTAATTTATTCTAGAGTACAACACATTCGACGCCTCAATGCCCCCACCCTATGACTATCACAATCTATGATCTATTCGTGCCCCTGGTACTATTCTGACTAACTGTCGCTCTCTGACTGACTTCTGGCTGCCATGGGGATACTTGAAATACCCCAAAGGCAGGGCGTGTCGCTAAATCTACTTCTGCCAATTGCCTTCAGGTTCAAAGAGAGGCCCTTCCTCTTGTGGGACGGGCTATTTCAGTTGGCATATAGAACGGAAAAGTTCCAGGTCAGAGCGTGGCTATTGGGTATCCCTCCAGGGCATATAGGGTTACTTGTGATTTTAGGCGGGGCCACATTCTGGGTCTTTCCCACACTCTTGAGGCACTTGACGCCGGTTGCTAAGCCCTATGCTAAAGCACCTGGGTTCAGCCAGGTGCTAAGCCCTATGGATCTGTTTACCATACCCAGATAAACAACTGGGAGAGTATTCTATTTCACCCTTGACCTCTAGCCTCTCACGTTTCTCTTCACGACTTGTTACAGTTTCAGATTCTGACTTCAGCAAGGCTTCAGTCATGCGACATATATATATATATATCCTTCCAATTTCTTTTTATTTCCATTTACTGTAAAGGCCATGTTTAATTTTCTGTTGGCAAAGAAGCAATTCTTACGTATATATATATATATATATATATATATATATATATATATATATATATATATATATATATATATATATATATATATATATATATATATATATATATATATATATATATATATATATATATATATATATATATATATATATATATATATATATATATATATATATATATATATATATATATATATATATATATATATATATATATATATATATATATATATATATATATATATATATATATATATATATATATATATATATATATATATATATATATATATATATATACAGAGAGAGAGAGAGAGAGAGAGAGAGAGGATGCAAACCCATGTTCATATGGGGTGGCAGCAGCCCTTAAGAGACCAGAGCTGCTTTTAGCCTTATTCGACACCCAATCTCTCATTTGATATGGAAGTAGAACGAACACTGAGGATATATATATATATATATATATATATATATATATATATATATATATATATATATATATATATATATATATATATATATATATATATATATATATATATATATATATATATATATATATATATATATATATATATATATATATGTATGTATGTATGTATGTATGTATATATATAAATCAGGCATTGTGAATGCAGGAAAGCTCAACCCTCTGTTAGTTCGAATCTTATGTGAGCGGAGAGGATTGATATCAGGAAGGACATTTCGATGTAAAACGTTGAGACAAAACCAACAACGAACTAGTACTCTAAGAATCTAGTATGACACAGAGACCCACTAGGAACATACATAAAGCTGCCAGCAAAACAGACGATTTACTAAGACACACACACACACAAACACACGCATATATATATATATATATATATATATATATATATATATATATATATATATATATATATATATATATATATATATATATATATATATATATATATATATATATATATATATATATATATATATATATATATATATATATATATATATATATATATATATATATATATATATATATATGAAATCCTTCTTCCAGAAAGAGCAGAATTAGTAGACATAAATGGCGGCTGATATTATGGCATTTCTACTTACATCAACACTTTAACCATAAAGATAGTTTAATAGACTCATGAAAGGGTTTCTCTTTGAGAGAAAACTTTCATTCTCGCCTATCATTATGAGTGAATAGAGAAAGAGAAGAATAAGAGTGAGAGATGAATCAAGAAAACAGACCAAGCGACAAAAAAAATAATTAGTTTTTGAGAGTTGCAAAAATCATATTTCTTAAGTCATGATCCTCTTAAAGCTAAGTCACTTATCGACATCAGCAATTCCTTTTTTCTCTCAAATTTTTAAAGGTTAAAAGAATGCTGATTCTCTCTCTCTCTCTCTCTCTCTCTCTCTCTCTCTCTCTCTCTCTCTCTCTCTAGCTAGCTTATTAGCTATCTATCTATTTATCTTTTATATATATATATATATATATATATATATATATATATATATATATATATATATATATATATATATATATATATATATATATATATATATATATATATATATATATATATATATATATATATATATATATATAACCAGATAAGCACATTACATATGTGAAAACATGAATCATTTTTTTTTCATACACCGGGAAACGAACCCAGGACTTATAATTACTAGGTCAAGGCGCTACCAACTACACACCACAGAAGGTTTAAAGGAATCCAACCTTATAGCTTGTATCTGCTATACTTAGGAATGAACGCATTCTATCTGAATGCCACTATGTTCATATTACTGATTCCCCAACCTCACTCGTGGCTTCATTTTAGCATTTAATTCAATTCCCAATCTCATTCGGGCTTTACAATAACCAGATAAGCACATTACATATGTGAAAACATGAATCATTTTTTACCCAGAAAGGGACTCGAACCCAGGACTTATAATTACTAAGTCAAGGCGCTACCAACTACACACCACAAAAGGTTAAAAGGAAGCAAACCTTATAGCTTGTATCTGCTATACTTAGGAATGAACGCATTCTATCTGAATGCCACTATGTTCATATTACTGATTCCTTAACCTCACTCGTGGCTTCATTTTAGCATTTAATTCAATTCCCAATCTCATTCGGGCTATACAATAACCAGATAAGCACATTACATATGTGAAAACATGAATCACTTTTTTACCCAGACCGGGAATCGAACCCAGGACTTATAATTACTAAGTCAAGGCACTACCAACAACACACCACAGAAGGTTAAAAGGAATCCAACCTTATAGCTTGTATCTGATATTCTTAGGAATGAACGCATTCTATCTGAATGCCACTATGTTCATATTACTGATTCCCCAACCTCACTCGTGTCTTCATTTTAGCATTTAATTCAATTCCCAATCTCATTCGGGCTTTACAATAACCAGATAAGCACATTACATATGTGAAAACATGAATCATTTTTTACCCAGACAGGGACTCGAACCCAGGACTTATAATTACTAAGTCAAGGCGCTGCCAACTACACACCACAGAAGGTTAAAAGGAATCAAACCTTACAGCTTGTATCTGCTATACTTAGGAATGAACGCATTCTATATGAATGCCACTATGTTTATATTACTGATTCCCCAACCTCACTCGTGGCTTCATTTTAGCATTTAATTCAATTCCCAATCTCATTCGGGCTTTACAATAACCAGATAAGCACATTACATATTTGAAAACATGAATCATTTTTTACCCAGACAGGGACTCGAACCCAGGACTTATAATTACTAAGTCAAGGCGCTACCAACTACACACCACAGAAGGTTAAAAGGAATCCAACCTTATAGCTTGTATCTGCTATACTTAGGAATGAATGCATTCTATCTGAATGCCACTATGTTCATATGATTGATTCCCCAACCTCACTCGTGACTTCATTTTAGCATTTAATTCAATTCCCAATCTCATTCGGGCTTTACAATAACCAGATAAGCACATTACATATGTGAAAACATGAATCATTTTTTACCCTGACCGGGACTTATCTGGTTATTGCAAAGCCTGAATGAGATTGGGAATTGAATTAAATGCTAAAATGAAGCCACGAGTGAGGTTGGGGAATCAGTAATATGAACATAGTGGCATTTAGATAGAATGCATTCATTCCTAAGTATAGCAGATAAAAGCTATAAGGTTGGATTCCTTTTAACCTTCTGTGGTGTGTAGTTGGTAGCGCCTTGACTTAGTAATTATAAGTCCTGGGTTCGAGTCCCGGTCTGGGTAAAAAATCATTCATGTTTTCACATATGTAATGTGCTTATCTGGTTATTGTAAAGCCCGAATGAGATTGGGATTTGAATTAAATGCTAAAATGAAGCCACGAGTGAGGTTGGGGAATCAGTAATATGAACATAGTGGCATTTAGATAGAATGTGTTCATTCCTAAGTATAGCAGATATAAGCTATAAGGTTGGATTCCTATTAACCTTCTGTGGTGTGTAGTTGGTAGCGCCTTGACTTAGTAATTATAAGTCCTAGGTTCGAGTCCCGGTCTGGGTAAAAGATCATTCATGTTTTCACATATATAATGTGCTTATCTGGTTATTGTAAAGCCCGAATGAGATTGGGAATTGAATTAAATGCTAAAATGAAGCCACGAGTGAGGTTGGGGAATCAGTAATATGAACATGTGGCATTTAGATAGAATGCGTTCATTCCTAAGTATAGCAGATACAAGCTATAAGGTTGGATTCCTTTTAACCTTCTGTGGTGTGTAGTTGGTAGCGCCTTGACTTAGTAATTATAAGTCCTGGGTTCGAGTCCCTGTCTGGGTAAAAAATGATTCATGTTTTCACATATGTAATGTGCTTATCTGGTTATTGTAAAGCTCGAATGAGATTGGGAATTGAATTAAATGCTAAAATGAAGCCACGAGTGAGGTTGGGGAATCAGTAATATGAACATAGTGGCATTCAGATAGAATGCGTTCATTCCTAAGTATAGCAGATACAAGCTATAAGGTTTGATTCCTTTTAACCTTCTGTGGTGTGTAGTTGGTAGCGCCTTGACTTAGTAATTATAAGTCCTGGGTTCGAGTCCCTGTCTGGGTAAAAAATGATTCATGTTTTCACATATGTAATGTGCTTATCTGGTTATTGTAAAGCCCGAATGAGATTGGGTATTGAATTAAATGCTAAAATGAAGCCACGAGTGAGGTTGGGAATCAGTAATATGAACATAGTGGCATTCAGATAGAATGCGTTCATTCCTAAGTATAGCAGATACAAGCTATAAGGTTGGAAAGCTTTTAACCTTCTGTGGTGTGTAGTTGGTAGCGCCTTGACTTAGTAATTATAAGTCCTGGGTTCGAGTCCCGGCCTGGGTAAAAAATGATTCATATATATATATATATATATATATATATATATATATATATATATATATATATATATATATATATATATATATATATATATATATATATATATATATATATATATATATATATATATATATATATATATATATATATGGTTTTATAACATTTCCTCTGCTTATGCCCTATGTGTCTGTAGTATATTTTGACTTAATTATTCATAATAATCATCATTATCATCATCCTCTTGTTTAAGCGGATGAGCAATGTTGGTAGAAAAATTTCCGAGCAACCGTCACCACAGAGCTCGGTGCTACTCCTACTACAACCACTAATACTACTACCATTACTATTACTACTACTACTACTACTCCTATTATTATTATTATTATTATTATTATTATTATTATTATTATTATTATTATTATTATTATTATTATTATTATTATTATTATTATTATTATTATTATTTCATGAAGCAAATTAAAATATGTCCTTTTTGAGGTTTTACAGGTTAGTGCCAAATTTAAGCATGAAAAGAATGTCTTCATTGAATTCATTCCAAGTTTTGGTTGATCAAGTGTCCTGTGTGGCGGGCATAATATCAAAGAATAGCCTCACCGTATTCCCTGCGTGTCGTAAAAGGCGACTGAAAGTGGACGGGGCGGGAGGACTGGGAATCCCCCCCTTGTATAATTCTCCTGTGAGGCTCATAGAAGAGGGAGAGTAGAGGGAAGTATAACTGCTCCCCATACTGCGTCTTCTTTGATGTCGGCTACCCCATTACCAACTTTTAGGGGAAACAGCCTTGGTATGTGTGTGTGTACTTCTACTACTACTACTACTACAATTATTATTATTATTATAATTCATTTGACTTTTTGTAAACTTTTCACCTATACATGCCTCAAAAGACTACTTTAATAATTATTTCTGCTATAAAAATATAAAATTTTTCTTATCTATCATACATTTACATCTTTTTCGTTGCTAAAAATAGTATAGAAGTTTCTTCGGTCAATCCAAGAATACGCACCCTATGTCATTATTAGGCGCTCAATCTGGGATATAGGGAAAAGGCAGGTGGCTTATTGGAATTGAGACTTAATGCATAAAATTGATAACAACTAAATTTGTTTTTATCTTAGATTAGCCTCAGTAAAGTGTGGTAAATTACATGAAGTTAGAGATATCCTTATCAAGCAAAGAGAATAATAAACTTTAAGCGCGGGTGCTTCATCTGGAATTGAAGTACATCATATTCCTGTTATGGAATTAATCCACTTTTGCTTCTTTCTATCACGTTTCTATACCTCTACCTACTCTACCACAATTGTGCACATTCTGCCATTTACTACCTCAATAATAAAACTTCTTTCCTATATGTGTGTCATTATTTTACATTATCAATCATAATTCTCTACCACATTTACTTTTTCTTCAACATATATGTCTACCACTGGGTTTTTCCTCTTCACCATCACATTTGTCTACCAGTTCCCATTTATCAAATTAAATTGTCTAACATTTTCTTTACGACATTTATCTTAAATACTTTTTTAGAGTATTCGTTTACTTTTTCCTCTTTCTACTACATTTCTCAACCAGTTTACTATTTCGCTATCACATTTGTTTACTTTTCATTTTCCACCACATTTCTCTACCATTTCTCCTATTTTGTACATTTCTTTTTTCTACCACTTTTATTTACCTTTCCCCTTTCTAATACATATATCTAAGTCTTCCCTTTTTCTATCAATTATCTTTTCTTCCCACATATCTACCTCTCTACTTTGTCTTTCACACATTCTCTATCATTTAACTTATTCTTCACCTTTTCACTTTCCTTTACCACTTATATCTACTATTTCATTTTTTTCTTCCTTTTCACTTTCTTCTACCACATTTATTTAGCATTTCAACAATTTCTTTACCCTTATACATTCACTTTCCATATTTATCTTTTCTCTACCTCCTTTCCTTCCATGATGATTACTCTTCATGCAACCTATGCAAAAGCAGCAGCAGAGCTTGCATGATACCTTACAATTTTCCAGAGGCACGAAGCGTATGATATGAACCAGCGACTTGAATACAGCCCTATTACTTCCACCAATCAGTCTGCTTTGGAATTTTGCATGCGTATTTTTGCGTCCAAAAAGTTTATACAAAATGAATCTTTTGCTTTTCTATTCAATACCCGTTTTTTTTATGAATCTTTGGTTCTAGATAGTATATATCTGCTTATGTTATTTTTTTAAATTGTATTTATTTATTGTTATATTTCTATGTTAGCCTTCTAATTTTGTCTTTCCTTATATATTTGTTTATTAATTTAATATTACATGCATGTGTGTGTGCGTGTGTGAGTATATATAGATAGATAGATAGGCAGGTATAGATAGATAGACAGATAGATGGATGAATGGATGGATGGATTAATGGATGGATGGATGGATAATACACTGAAGTGTAATATACTTTTTAGAAACTGAACAGTTGAGGTCACGCTATTGATTAAGACATTTTACAAAAAAGTTATTAATATTTTTTTCCTTCTGAAATGAAGGAGTTAAAAAAATATAGCAGAAACAAGTGGGTGTCATCTCGGTTGCATATTAGAGTTTCCCTTCATGTGAGTTTTTGGTCTGTATTTTTTCTTCTATAATTACCAAAATCAAATTTTAAGTTAGGATGTGTGTTACCAAAAACGAGATGAACTGAGTAACTAAATTAGTACTCATATGAAGATATAGAAATTCTGTGTAAAGCTTGAATAGAAACTTTTCTCTCTATATATTCTGTGAAAGGCAAAACATCAAAATGAAGCCATCTCTTTCCCTAACCCCCTCCCCCATCCAATGGTTGGGGAGGAGTGGTAGAAGATCTCCGGGGGATGTAGGCTGAGGAGTGGCTCTTAGAATGCTGAAGCAAATATTCAAGGACCTAGAGACCCTTGTAATAAACCTGGATGATATAATTCGGAATATGGATAGAGATATGAGAAATAATGAAACACTTACGACAGCAAATAAGATCTTTGGAGGAAAAAAAAGAAGGCACAAGGGCAGGAGAGAAAACAGCTAGAAACACGAATAAAGAAGCTGGGATGGGAAAAGAATTAACTAAAAATCAGAATTTCTAAACAAGAGGATAACAACAAACAGTTGAATGACAACCTGAATGAATTAAATGTTAGTTCACTGCTCTCTTCAGAATGAGAGACGAGATTGTAGCTCGGAACTTCCAGATAAGGAAAAACATTGAACAGTTTAGGATGGAGTTTCAGGAGCTTAATACATAACATGATGCCATGAAAATTTCCTTTGCAGTTGAACTAAAAAGGAATGTGGTAATTAAAGAGGCTGTGAGGGTGGTGGTATTGGAAAACGTACAAATGGTTGACTATATAGAATCAGTAATAGAAAAAAACTGAAAAACATTGTGATGGAAAGGGCTAATCCACTGCTTAAACATGCACTTGACAGAGAGAACACAGTGGTAATCTCAGGCATAAGTGAATCCCAGGAGTCAACATGGCAGGGGAGACGAACAAAATAAAGCTAGAGTTTTAGACCTGATTAGGAAGCTTGGAGTATTAAGCGATCCAGAGGTTATTGTAAACATTCACCCACTTGGTAAATATTCTAGGGAGGGAAAGGAAAGACCAATGAAAGTAACCTTTGAGAGAGGGGACACATGTAGAGAAATAATGATGAAGAATAAACCTAAAAGACCTTCGAGAATTCAAAACAATGTTCATTAGACCATACAGAACACAGGAAGAGGTGGAAAGGATCAAAAACTTGTTACAAGAGGATAAAAGGTTAAATGAAGAAAGAAATGGAGAAGAAAAATTTTTGTTTCAGAGTACTTCCAGACAATGGAGGGCAAAAGAAGATAATGAAAGAAGATCAGGGGATGAGGCCTCAATAAGATTGCTGTATACAAATTAAAGGATAGGATTCACGACAGTAATGCAGATATAGCAGTTGTTACAGAGACTAAGCTAAATGAGGACATAAACAGAGTCACAGTTTTTCCTAAGGGCTTCAGAATATTAAAGTTTGAAAGATCAAAGAGGACTGGTGGAGGGATAGCAGGGCTCAAAAGTGAAATTTTCAAGTTGAAGAAATAAGCTTTGCTATAGAAAGTGAGTTCAAGGAATTTCTTGTTGCTTGCATAAATACTGGGTCAGAGAGCATTATATTAACTGCTGTATATAACCCACCAAGGAACAAAAATAGGCTAGGAGTTTATGAGAATGTTATATAGGTTCTATTGAAGTCATAAACTCAGTTGTTAACATTGCACGGGAAAGAAAATGTAGGATTTTGATTATGAGAGATTTTAATCACAGAGAGATGGATTGGATGAACTTGACCCACACTGCGGAGATGACTCCTTTGGGGCAAGATTCCTAGATTGCGTACAAGGGATTTTCCTACACCAACATGTACTGAAACCAATAAGGGCCAGGGATGGGGATGAGCAATCGCTGCTTGATCTAGTAATCACATATATGTTGAAAATTAAAAAAGTTGTGGATTAACCACTAATAAGAAAGAATGACTACAGTGTGCTGTTGAGAGAGCATATCATCGAAGCTGTTCTGCCCATTAGTAGAGGCACTGAGGACATGAGGAGGAACTATCTGAAAAGTGATTACATCAAAATTAATCCGCCTTTTGCAGTTATTGACTGGAGGTCCTTATTTAACAACAAATATGTACAAGAAATTTTTGAAATCTTTTGTGAGGAATATGGGAAGATAGCAGATTGTTGCATACCTTCCACAAAAATAGGAGTTATTCATGCCAGAGAGAAATGGTTCAATAATGAGCGTAAGAGAGCTAAGGAGCGGAGAGACAAATGCTGGAAAATGTATAGGAGAAAGAAAAAACATAAATACCTGGCAGACTAATAAAAGAGCAAGAAATTATTACCTAAGCAAATGAAGAGAGGCTGAGAAAGACTATGAAAGGAACATCACCAGGAAGGCTAAAGAAAATCCCAAATTTTTCAACAGCTCTATTAGAGTAAAACTGAAGGTAAAGGAACAGGCTTTAAAGCTAAAGAGAGCAGTTGGAAGCATCACTGCGACAGATGAAGAGTTCTGCAAAGAATTGAACAAGGAGTTTCGTTCAGTGTTTACAGTAGAAAATACCCCACCCCCTCAGACTGCAGAGATAGGAGCTCATGGGCCGGTATTAGAAAACTTTTTTTTAGCTACAGAGATATGCAAAAGAGTTAGATGCCCATAAAGCTCCATGTCCTGATGATATATCCTATATGTTCTTAAAAAATGCACTAAATCAATTTCAGTGGAACTAAGCATCATATATGAAAATTTGCTGGAATCAGGGGAGATTCCAAAATGCTGGAAACAAGCAAACGAGATGCCTATCTTCAAAAATAGAAGAAGAAATACGGTTCTTCTCTATAGACTTGCTTCCTTGACCAGCATAGTTTGCAAAGTTATGGAGAAACTACTAAGGAAACACATCTCTCTTCACTTGGAATCCTTCAACTTTTTGTCAGTGAGATAACATGGCTTCAAAGAAGGTAGATCAACAGTAACAAACTTATTAGAATTTTATGATGAGGAAAGCTGCATCATACAGGAAAGAGAGGGCTGGGCAGGTTGCATATTCATAGACTTTCAGAAAGCATTTAACACGGTCCCAGATGGGAGACTTATTAAGAATCTACAAGTAATGGCGAGAATAGGTGGAAATGTCTTAGAGTGGATAAAAACTTACTTAGAGGGAAGGGAACAAAGAGTTAGAGTTAGACACTCAGTGTATGAATGGAGTAGAGTTAATAGTGGAACTCCAAAAGGTTTAGCCTTAGGACCACTTTTGTTCCTTGCATACATATATGGCCTATTAGAGTCTGTAAATTAATTCATGAATATGTTTCCAGTTGATGCAAAGATTGTGAAGAAATTATGAGACAAGAACAATGGTAGAGAACTTCAGGAAAGTCTGCATGAGTGGTCATATAAGTGGCTAATGATATTCAATTCTTCTAATTGTAAGGTAATGAGAATGGGTACAAGTGCAAGAAGGCAAAAGCTTGACTACTCAACGGCAGAAGCAGAACTTCAAGAGAGAGATCAAGAAGTAAACATACTGGCAGATCTGTCTCCAGAAATGCATATAAATTGCATAGTAAGGGCAGAATATGCTTTCTTAACAAATGTAAGGGTAGCCTTCAGGCACATGCGCAAGGAAATGTTCAGAAATATTTATGTAACCTAAGTGAGGCCAAGCCTTGAATATGCAACCCCCTTTTGGAATCCACACTTAAAAAATCACGTACTTAAGCTGGAAAAACTTGAAAGACATGCCAAGAAACTGGTGCCAGAAATACGCAATCTCAGTTATGATAAAGGGCTGAGGATATTAGCCTTACCATCATTCAATGCTAGAATAATGAGGGGGGCTATGGTGACGGTTATTAATTTCCTTCATGGTTATGGCAGAGGGGATAGGGATCGATTTATTGATATGGCTGGCACTAGAACTAGAGATCATAGTTTGAAGTTTCGAAAGAAAACTTCTTTGCAGGAAGTAAGGAAGTACTTTTTTTAGTGTAAGAGTAGTTGACAAATTGGAATTTGTAAGTAAGGAAGTAGTTGATGTTAGCTCAATTCATAGTGTTAAGGACAAGTCTGATAAGTATCACTAAGTACAAAATGGAACCAACCAAGTTACGAGCTTGGAGCTCTTCCCTGTAAGGACAATTAGGTAAACACACACACACACACACACACACACACACACACACACACACACACACACACACACACACACACACACACACACACACAGGGGGACATCACCAGGAAGGCTAAAGAAAATCCCAAGCTTTTCCACAGCTTTATCAGAGGAAAACTGAAGGTAAAAGAACAGGTTTTAAGGCTAAAGAGAGCGGATGGAAGCATCACTGAGAAGGATGAAGAGATCTGCAAAGAATTGAACAAGGAGTTTCAGTCAGTATTTACAGTAGAAAATACCCCACCCCCTCAGATTGCAGTGATAGAAGCTCAAGGGCCGGCATTAGAGAACGTCAACCTTACAGCCACAGAGGTATGCAAAGCGCTGATGGATTTAGATGTTCATAAAGCTACAGGTCCTGATGACATATCCCCTCATGTGCTTAAAAAATGCGCAAACACAATATCAGTGGCACTAAGTATCATATTTAAGGAGTCACTGGAGTCGGGGGAGATTCCAAGATGCTGGAAACAAGCAAATGTGATACCTATCTTCAAAAAGGGAAGGAGGGATACGGCTCTGAACTATAGACCAGTTTCCTTGACCAGCATAGTTTGCAAAGTTATGGAGAAACTACTAAGGAAACATATCTCTCTTCACTTGGAATCATTCATCTTTTTGTCAGTGAGGCAACATGGCTTCAGAGAAGGTAGATCAACAGTAACAAACTTATTAGAATTTTATGATGAGGTAAGCCAAATCTTACAGGAAAGAGAGGGCTGGGCAGATTGCTTATTCCTAGACTTCCAGAAAGTGTTTGACACTGTTCCACATGGGAGACTTATTAGGAAGCTGCACTCAGTGGCTAGAATAGGTGGAAATGTTTTGGAATGGATAAAAACTTACTTAGAAGGAAGGGAACAGAGGGTTAGAGTAAGACACTCAGTGTCTGAATGGAGAAGAGTTAGTAGTGGAGTTCCACAGGGTTCAGTTTTAGGGCCACTTTTGTTCCTTGTATATGTAAATGACCTACCAGAGTCTGTAAATTCATTCATGAATATGTTTGCAGATGATGCAAAGATTGTGAAGAAAGTAAAAAACGAGAACAATGGTAGAGAACTTCAGGAGGATCTAAATAATCTGCATGAGTGGTCAGAAAAGTGGCTAATGAAATTCAATACTTCAAAATGTAAGGTGATGAGAATGGGTACAAGTGCAAGAAGGCCCAAGCTTGACTACTCGGTGGCTGGAGTACAACTTCAAGAGACAGAAAATGAGAGAGATCTAGGAGTAAACATACTGGCAGATTTGTCTCCAGAAATACATATAAATGGCATAGTAAGGGCAGCATATGCATTCTTATCAAATGTAAGGGTAGCCTTCAGGCACATGGACAAGGAAATGTTCAGAAATATTTATGTAACCTATGTGAGGCCAAAACTCGAATATGCAGCCCCCTTTTGGAATCCGCACT
Source organism: Halocaridina rubra (assembly GCA_037179515.1). Classification (NCBI taxonomy): domain Eukaryota; kingdom Metazoa; phylum Arthropoda; class Malacostraca; order Decapoda; family Atyidae; genus Halocaridina; species Halocaridina rubra. The sequence continues at coordinate 6,465 of JAXCGZ010011693.1, read as the reverse complement.
TGAAAAAGCACATAGCTAAGCTTGAAAAAGTTCAAAGACATGCCACGAAACTGGTGCCAGAAATACGCAATCTCAGTTATGATGAGAGGCTGAGGGAATTAGACTTACCATCACTCGAAGCTAGAAGAGTGAGGGGGGATATGGTGACAGTCTTTAAATTCCTTCATGGTTATGATAGAGTGGATAGGGATCGATATTTCGATATGGCTGGCTCTAGAACTAGAGGTCATAGTTTGAAGCTTCGTAAGAAAACTTCTTTGCAGGATGTAAGGAAATACTTTTTCAGTGTAAGAGTAGTTGATAATTGGAATTCGCTAAGCGAGGAGGTAGTTAATGCTATCTCAATCCATAGTTTTAAGGACAGGTATGATAAGTATCACTAAGTCTAAAATGGAACCGATGAGGAGACGGGAAGATACGAGCTTTGGGCTCTTTCCCGTAAACACAATTAGGTAATCACAATTAGGTAATCACACACACACACACACACACACACACACACACACACACACACACACACACACACACACACACACACAGAATATTTATGTAACCTATGTGAGGCCAAAACTCGAATATGCAGCCCCCTTTTGGAATCCGCACTTGAAAAAGCACATAGCTAAGCTTGAAAAAGTTCAAAGACATGCCACGAAACTGGTGCCAGAAATACGCAATCTCAGTTATGATGAGAGGCTGAGGGAATTAGACTTACCATCACTCGAAGCTAGAAGAGTAAGGGGGGATATGGTGACAGTCTTTAAATTCCTTCATGGTTATGATAGAGTGGATAGGGATCGATATTTCGATATGGCTGGCTCTAGAACTAGAGGTCATAGTTTGAAGCTTCGTAAGAAAACTTCTTTGCAGGATGTAAGGAAATACTTTTTCAGTGTAAGAGTAGTTGATAATTGGAATTCGCTAAGCGAGGAGGTAGTTAATGCTATCTCAATCCATAGTTTTAAGGACAGGTATGATAAGTATCACTAAGTCTAAAATGGAACCGATGAGGAGACGGGAAGATACGAGCTTTGGGCTCTTTCCCGTAAACACAATTAGGTAATCACAATTAGGTAATCACACACACACACACACACACACACACACACACACACACACACACACACACACACACAAGAATATTTATGTAACCTATGTGAGGCCAAAACTCGAATATGCAGCCCCCTTTTGGAATCCGCACTTGAAAAAGCACATAGCTAAGCTTGAAAAAGTTCAAAGACATGCCACGAAACTGGTGCCAGAAATACGCAATCTCAGTTATGATGAGAGGCTGAGGGAATTAGACTTACCCTCACTCGAAGCTAGAAGAGTGAGGGGGGATATGGTGAGAGTCTTTAAATTCCTTCATGGTTATGATAGAGTGGATAGGGATCGATATTTTGATATGGCTGGCTCTAGAACTAGAGGTCATAGTTTGAAGCTTCGTAAGAAAACTTCTTTGCAGGATGTAAGGAAATACTTTTTCAGTGTAAGAGTAGTTGATAATTGGAATTCGCTAAGCGAGGAGGTAGTTAATGCTATTTCAATGCATAGTTTTAAGGACAGGTATGATAAGTATCACTAAGTATAAAATGGAACCGATCAGGAGACGGGAAGATACGAGCTTTGGGCTCTTTCCCGTAAACACAATTAGGTAATCACAATTAGGTAATCACACACACACACACACACACACACACAGAAGTGTTTTTGACTGTGCACATCTGTGTTTGTATGCGTGAAACATGTGTGTGTGTATGTGTGTGTGTGTGTGTAACATATTTTCCCTGGGTATGATTCGAACTTACAATGTACCTGAAAATCCATCAGTGTGCATGAGGCGCTATCAACTGTAACATCAAGTGTTACATCTGATAGCAAAAATATGTTTCACGTGTTTACATATGATAACGTGTCTAATTGATCATATATATATATATATATATATATATATATATATATATATATATATATATATATATATATATATATATATATATATATATATATATATATATATATATATATATATATATATATATATATATATATATATATATATATATATATATATATATATATATATATATATATATATATATATATATATATATATATATATATATATATATATATATATATATATATATATATATATATATATATATATATATATATATATATATATATATATATATATAAGTGGGATCAATCAGACTATTAATCCTTAAGAAAGTGTGGTTTTGAAATTTAAATTGGAGGCTTCCTAGCGTCCAACGTGGTCTTGATCGAAGGTGTCTTAACTCCAAATTTGAGCACGCAGACCACTCCGTTACCGTGGTCCATATATATATATAATATATATATATATATATATATATATATATATATATATATATATATATATATATATATATATATATATATATATATATATATATATATATATATATATATATATATATATATATATATATATATATATATATATATATATATATGTATATATACTGATATTATTCTTTATCAGGACAGAAGAACTTACATCGAAGTCCTTGTCAAACTTTGCACAGACTATTTAAATATCTTTTCCATAACATATTTTCTATATATAATGCAATGTCCATTTTTTGTATATAGTATTCTGGAATAGGAAATCCTACCTTTACTGGAGACAAATGTTTTGAATATACACTTACAGCATTAGTATCGTACCCTTTAATGTGTACTCACTGGTTTAGCTGAGATAACAGGAGATGCTACAAAAAGAACGCCACTACCTCTTATGCACAGGCAACTAAAATGATTGAAATATCTTTCAGTGTTTCTCACTCTCAGTGGTAACTTAGGCAGCATGGTGAAGCACGTGATTGTTTCCATCTATCTACCTTGGCTGTTTCCCCCTTTAATTGGGGGGTAGCCGACATCAAAGAGAGAAAACAATAAGGAGATTACTTTGCTCTATGGGTCAATGATGAGGGAGCGAGCGACCGTTCAGATGGCACTGCTAGAGTGCCACAGCCCATCCTCATGGCTCTTCCACAACCTGGGTCGCTTCACAACTGCCAACTCCTCCTACTGCCCCTACCACAGGGCTACCTCTGTAAGATGCAGCCCCGTGGAAACAGCAGATGCCCATCAGAGCTGCGTCACAATTGCTCGCCACTCATTCCTATTCCTAGCACGCTCGCTTGCTTCCCTCACATCCATCCTCCTATCATTCAGGGCTCTCCTTACTCCATCCATCCACCCAAACATAGGCCTCCCTCTAGCATTTCTCCCATCAACTCTCGCATTCATCACCTTTTTCAGCAGTCTTCCATCATCCATCCTTTCCACAAGGCCAAACCATCTCAGAACAGTCATATCTACTCTGGCTGCTATTTCTCTCCTCACACCCGTTCTTGCTCTCACCACTTCATTCCTAACCCTATCCAACCGAGATACACCAATCATACTCCTCATACATTTCATCTCAAACACATTTAGTTTCTGTTTCTCACTTACTTTCATACCCCATAACTCTGATCCATACATCACAGTTGGCACAACCACTTTCTCACACAAAACTTTCTTAACATTCTTTTCCAACCCTCTATTCCTCATCACTCCTTTCAACTCACCCAACACTACATCCTTCATTCACTCTGTGACACACATCAGCTTCCACTCCAGCATTTGCAGCTATAACCGAGCCTAAATACTTAAACTGATCAACTTCCTCAAGTGTCTCTCCATTCAAGATAACATTCAATCCAGCACCATCATCATTTCTTGTACACCTCAAAACCTTACTCTTTCCCACATTCACACGCAACTTCCTTCTCTCACACACCATTCCAAATTCTGACACTAACTGACACAGCTTTTCCTCTGAATCTGCCACCACCACAGTATTATCTGCAAACAGCAACTGATTCAGCTCTCACTCGTTATCATCCCCATCTACCATTCTCAAACCTCGACCATGCACTCGCTCATTCACCTCTCTTACAACTCCATCACTCATTTCATTCCTTACCCTAACACAAGCTCTACTCCCTTCATACAAACTCTCCACTGCATGCAACAATTTACCGTTAATTCTATATAATCTCAAAACATTCCACATTGCCTCTCTATCAACTCTATCATACGCTTTCTCCAGATCCAAAAATGCAAAATACACATCCTTAACCTTTGCTAAATATTTCTCACATAACTGCCTAACTAAAAAAATCTGATCTATACAAACTCTACCTCTCCAAAAACCACTCTGCACTTCTGTGATCACATATTCTGTCTTATCCCTAATCCTATTTACCAGTATCCTACCATACACTTTTCCTACCACACTCAACAATCTTATACCCCTAAAATTACTGCATTCATACATATCTCCCTTACCTTTGTATAGGGGCACTATACAAGCAATCACCCATTCCACTGGCACCAGTGACAACATAAAGCATATATTAAATACTCTCACTAACCATTCCATTGCAGTCACACCCCCTTCTTTCAGCATCTCCGCTCTCACACCATCCATTTCAGGTGCTTTACCTGCTTTTGCACCATACAATGCCCTTTTCACCTCCTCTCTTGTAATCTCTCTCTCATTTTCATCTCCTATTACTGACACTTGAACACCCCCCACTGCCACTATAGCTGCCTCTCTATCTTCCTCAACATTCAGCAAGCACTCAAAATATTCTGCCTATCTTTTCCTTGCATCGTTTCCTCTTAACATCTGTCCATTCACATCTTTCACTGTCTCTTCCATCCTCGATCCACCTTTCCTTACTCTCTTCACTTCTTTCCAAAACTTCTTTTTATCCTCCACATATGACGCTTGGTTTCCACATTTTTCTCCCTATAGCTTTCATACTTCTCCCTACTTTTACACTGCAGCCATTCCTCAAAAGCCCTCTTTTTCTCTTCCACCTTCATTTTCACCCCTTCATTCCACCACTCGCTGCCCCTCCTCATGCCACCTCCAACAAACCTCTTTCCACACTCAACAAACCTCTTTCCACACACATCACGTTCATGTCCCACAAAACCTTCTTTCATCAACCCCCATTCCTCCTCTAACTCACCAACTTCTCTTTCTTTCACCCTGCCATATGCCACTCTCAACCTGTCCTAATATTCCTGTCTCTTCTCTGGCCTTTTCAAACTCTTCCACCTTCACCATTTCCCTTCTACATCCCCCCACTCTATTTCCCCACTCTTTTGCTACTACCACTTTTGCTTCAACCAAAAAATGATCAGACATCCCAGCAGCCACACCCCTGAATGCATGCACATCTTTCACTCTACCAACCATGCTCTATGCTACCATTACATAATCCATCAATGCTCTTTCTTTCACTCTTCCATTTGCCACTTTCATCCATGTATACTTATTTATTAACTTCTTGAAAAAACTATTACCTATCACCAACTCTTGCTCCACACACATATCTAACAGTTTCACGCCACTCCCATTCCCACCTGGTACCCCATACTTTCCTACAACACCTATTACTTCTCCATCACCCACTCTGGCATTCAATTCATCCAACACAACTACATAGTTCCTTCTACTCAGATCATCCACACACCTAGTTAACTCATTCCAGAATTCATCCCGCTCTTTCTCACTTCTCTCACATCCTGGCCCATACGCACTAACAAAAACCCAACATTCCCTACCTATCCTTGCCCTAACCGACATCAGCCTAGATGACACTTCTTTCCATTCCACTACCTTATTTACCATTTATTCACTCAGCAATAATGCCACACCTTCTCTAGCTCTCCCCGTTTCAACCCCAGACACTCTACCCATCACATCACCAAATGCCACTTCTCCTTTTCCTTTCATCTTAGTCTCACACAATGCCAATACATCCATCCTCCTCTTCCCAAACATATATCCAATCTCACATCTTTTGCTCTCTATCGTACTACAACCATGCACATTTAAACACCCAAAAACTAGAGTTTGGGGAGAAGTTATCCTCCCCTCTTCTCCCCTTCTTCTTTGACGTCTCGCAGGAAGTTAATACAAGGGGGGGATTCCTAGTCTCCCCTCCCCGTCCACTTTTAGTCTCCTTTTATGACTCGCAGGGAATACATTGGGGCTATTCTTTGATGCACAGCCCGCCACCTGTGGTGGATAGGAGAGATATAGTGAAATTAATTTCTGGTGAATGCGTGCTTTGACTAGGCCATCCCCTTACACAAAGGAATACAGTTACTGAATACATAAGTATATAATCACAACGCATCAGTATTTCAGTGGAAATAGCTTTTTTTTCCAGCAACATGGTGTTACAAATCTAACTCACCGAAACAATAGGGTAGTGGCACCCCCTCTGGTGCCCCACTCTGTCAACTCATCAAGTTAAGTAAGTGCAATCTGAAAGGTCCATTTTGGAACAATTTGGATAAGGGCAAAATAGCCTGTCTCGCAGCACTCATGTGTTGTAATAATAAATATAT
>JAXCGZ010011692.1:67500-77048 GCA_037179515.1 Halocaridina rubra | reverse complement strand
ACACATTCCTTTGGCAAGTGATCAAGTTCCTCACTTATCCAAGATTTTAGTATCTTCAAGTTTGCTTCTGGAAGTGTTCTTATTTCTACATGTTCAAGAAGGTCGCTTGATTTTATTTCTTTTAAGTAAGAGTCGCCAATCAATAAGGTATTTCCTTCAAGGGGTGCGTTCGTACGTCTGGCATGGGTATTTGTTTCACTGAGGTTTTGTATTGCTTCTTGATTTTGTTTAATGGTTTCCTGTGCCAAGAATAATTTTGTTTTTAGTTCTTGTATTTCTCTCTCCATTTCTGTTAAAGACTTGTTCATTACGCAAAGTTTGTCGTTAGTTTCTCGAACAAATTTTTGAAATATGTGGTACAGTTCTGTCGAATCGTAAGTTTCGTTCTCTCTCTCGTGGTTAGCATCATGTGACGATGGTGATTCATCAATGCTTCTATAATATGTTATCACTTTATCAATCAAATTTTCTTTAGTTGTCCATATACCAGAGATGATTTCTGTCTCTTTATTATCAGGAGAGAGAGAGAGAGAGAGAGAGAGAGAGAGAGAGAGAGAGAGAGAGAGAGAGAGAGAGAGAGAGAGAGAGAGAGAGAGAGAGAGAGAGAGAGAGAGAGAGAGAGAGAATCTGGAGTGCTTGATATATCAGATAAATCCATAAATCTTAATTGAAAGTGAAAGAATTACAATTATATTTACTTAAGAGAAATAAACTAAAAAAATACGACTCGTTATTTAATCAGGAAAAACGATTGAAAATCTTGTCTTCTTAGATGATTCTCGCAATTAAACAAGTAATTACGTCCTTGATGTGATTTTTTCCATGTCTAATTACAAACTTGTTCATGTTCTTTCATCAGAGGATGTTAATTTACTTGTTATTGGTAAGGTTAATTTTCATAACAGCAGCCATTTTCAGGTCTACTTTGATGTTTAGGAAAACTTTTTTTTTTTTTTTTTTTTTTGCTGTTAGGGCTCTATAATTAATTCCGGTTTTACGTCACGGACTCCCTTTTCTACCAAGGGCTAGGACGGTTGCCTTCTTACGAAGGACTTGTTTTGGCAGATGTAATCGTTACCCCCGAGTACATGCCCTTGCTAACCTCAGACCGTGACGGGGCACGAACCCTCGACCTGACGCCTCAGAGTTGCGGACGCTACCGCTTGAGCCACGGCGACTACTGGGCTCTATAATTAGTATTTCCCTAATTATTCTTATTTCTAGTGGCTAAAGAGTTTTTTGCTTGATTTTCCCTATTTATTTTCCATTTTCATATATAATATTACTATTCCTATATATAATGCAATTGTTTTGATTATTGGTGTTGGAGTTTTTTTTTTATTATTACAACTTTATTGAGTTCTAGCCCTTCGTTAAGATGCTGTTTCACCAGTAGCCTTTCTTTACTCTAGTTTGCTATCCTGTTCACGTTTGGGATAATTGTTTATATATATATTTATATTTACAGTTGCTCAACACTGATTTATTTATTAATTCGAAACACGTCCGAGTTTTATTTTGGTGCTTGTTTTTGAAATATTGGCATTAGTGACTCTCTCTCTCTCTCTCTCTCTCTCTCTCTCTCTCTCTCTCTCTCTCTCTCTCTCTCTCTCTCTCTCTCTCTCTCTCTCTCTCTCTCTCTCTCTCTCTCTCTCTCTCTCTCTCGATCTATCTATCTATCTATTATCTATCTATCTATCTATCTATCTATCTATCTATCTATCTATCTATCTATTTATCTATCTATCTATCTTTCTCTCTCCCTCGAGGAAACTAGCTTGAAATGACCTGAATGAAGCAAATATTAGTCTTCTGACTAGTACAGTGGTAATGCGCTTTTCTCGCATTCACGAGGTCGAGGGATCGCGCCTTGTCCATGTAAGAGAGTTTAAGCTGTTTACTGGTGAGGATGCTGCTGTGGCTGGGCACCACAGTGGGGGTTTGGGTCTGTGCTGTCTGGCGACCGCCCTATGGGTCCTCCATGACCCGTTCCACCCATCCGTGTGTGGATTATCTAAAACAACAAGCAAATATTAAAAATATAGACAAATATAGCCAATGTGAACCTTACTGTCTTCTTGTAGTCGATAGAAAAGTCCTCCCAAACCTCAAACATTTTCATAGCCACTTTTCTTGTGTAAATTATTGGAATATCAGGAGTCACTAGGTTCGAATCTTTGCCTAAGGGTGATGTAGTGACTGCCATATATTAGAGGTGTGGAATTTACTTTATCTATATGTCCCTCTTGTAATATCCCTGGTAAGGAGGATGACCCAGTCAAAGCACAACCTTAACTCTTCTGCGGAGGAAGATACATAAGTGGGGATTCCTAATCCCGTAGATCCGTTCCATTTAGTCGACTCTTACGATCAACAGAGGAGCACGAAGGCTGTATTCTCGTCCCACGCCTCAGGAGAAAGAAGAATATTTATAAAGAGAGAGAAAGAGAATGCACTATGGGAGGCAGAGGATGAACATTTCACTCTCTTCTTTTTTTCTGCATCTTATCCCACTTTTATGTGGGGTCGATGTTTCTAACAGCTCTCCTCCACTTAGCACGGCTGGCTTCGCATTCACGAGGTCGAGAGATCGGTTCCCGTCCAAGACCGAGAGTTTAAGCTGTTTACTGGCAGGTTACTGCTGTGGTTGGGCACCACAGTGGGGGGTTGGGGCTTTCCCCGGCTGACGAATACCCATTGTATAATGGAAATAAAGGTTTATTATTATTATTATTATTATTATTATTATTATTATTATTATTATTATTATTATTATTATTATTATTATTATAATACACGACATTTTCTGACCCGAGGAAGAGAGTTAGAGAAAATTAACTAAAGGTGTTCAGTTCTTCGCTTAAATAAACTCACCCATCGCCATTTTTATTGCATCATCACTAAATTTTTATCATTTTCTGTCAATGTAGGTGGTAGATATTCTGTCTTTGGGACGGGAGAGTTGCACATCCGTCACGTTACGAAAGCAGACGAATTTCAGTCCTATCACTGTGAGACTCAGCACATCCTGACGGGAGAGACCACTGTCTCTGCTGTTGCTGGAAGGTGAGTAGGATCTGGTATAGAAGAGAAACACCAGGGTGTTCTAGGGCTATTCTTATTTACAAGATAAGTCACCTAACCTAATCTTAACATTGTGAGATTCAGCACATCCTGACGGGAGAGACCACTGTCTCTGCTGTTGCTGAAAGGTGAGTAGGATCTGGTATAGAAGAGAATCCCCAGGGTGTTCTAGGGTTGTTCTTATTTACAAGATAAGTCACCTAACCTAATCTTAACATTGTGTGAATCAGCACTTCCTGACGGGAGAGACCACTGTTTCTGCCGTTGCTGAAAGATGAGTTGGATCTGGTATAGAAGAGAAACCCTAGGATGCTTTGGGGTTATTCATACTTACAAGGCAAGTCACCTAACCTATCCCAACCCATTAATTTATGAGGTTACGTAATTTTACGTGGAGTAATAAAATGTTCAGTAATTTTCTTATTTACTAACCTTGTTCCGGATTTACGTCACGGGCTCCTTTTTCTACCAAAATAATAATGTCATATTTCTAAGTTACTAATTTTCCAATTTTCTCATTTTTACGACTGTTTGTTAGGTTGTTATAAGGTTCAATTTCTTTTGGTAAGTTAAACGTGAGAGACTTCGGCCCGATTTCTTAAACAGTGTAAACCTAGGATACCATATTGTTAGTTAGCTAGACACACAAATGGATTTCATAAACGCATCTGACGCGGTTCTGTGTATGGCTAGGATCCCATACGGGATCCTAGGTTTAATCTACGAATGTCTAAGGCCCGATTTCTTAAACAGTGTAAACCTAGGATACCATATTTTTAATTAGCTAGACACACACAAATGTATTTCATAAACGCATCTGACGCGGTTCTGTGTATGGTTAGAATCCCGTACGGGATCCTAGCCATACAGAACCGCGTCAGATGCGTTTATGAAGTCCATTTGTGTGTGTCTAGCTAACTAACAATATGGCATCTTAGGTTCACACTGTTTAAGAAATCGGGCCTTTGTCTTTGCATAAATACTGCCCTGGTTTTTGAAGAAGTGGCGAAACACCTTTAAATGTAAACAAATGATAATTTATGAAACAAGATAAGATCCTGTTTGTAGAATCACTTTTTGTTGGTCCTTATATTTTTTTTTAAACTTATTGTCTCTGAATAAATATAATCATATTTGTATAGATCTTTCGGTGAAAAAGCCTTGATTATATGTGCCAATTATAGATATAAATAACAAAGGTTTAAATGACCCCCATATTAAGATTTTATATATGAAAGCTTGGTGATTAATCTCTATTAAAAGTTATGAATAGGAATGAGTGGCGAGCGATTGTGACGAAGCTCTGATGGGCATCTGCTGTGGTAGGGGCAGTAGGGGAGTTGGCATTTATGTAGCGACACAGGTTGTGGAAGAGCCGGGAGGATGGGCTGTGGCACTCCAGCAGTGCCATCTGAACGGTCTCTAGCTTCCTCGTCATTGCCCATAGAGCAAAGTAATCCCCTTATTGTTTCTTTTTTTATGTCGCCTACCGCTCAGTTGAGGGAGACAGCCAAGGTAGATTGATAAATAGATGAATATTTACCTGATAAATCAATATCAAATCACTATTCTTTTTTTTTTGTATACTTAAAAAAGATATGTTCTTTCTACGAATGCCATTTCTTATTGCCCAAATCTCACAGTGAAAGATTCTTGGTTACCAGTGGCAGCTGTAGTTATTAGAAAATGAAAACCAACCGACAGTTGTCATCGAAGCGAAAAGGATATTTTAAGAGACAGACGTGCTTTCTCTTCAAAATTATGAAAGAAGAATTATGCAGATATGATGGCGAATATGCCTTGGTCATCTGAACCAAAACATAAAAGTAAAAAAGGAAAATATAACCTTTTCATTGACCCTAAGATAAATAAATTATACATTTCCCTTGTTACATTCTCTCTCTTATTAATTACAAAAATTTTCTTGGCATTTCCAGGGTCAAATTTAGTCTACTTGACTTGAGACTGAAAAAAAATATTTTTTTTTCTTTTTGCAAGGCTGATGGTGAATGAACCGAGGTCATCAGTGCCACCTAGGATAACTGATTCTAGATCAACAGTGACAGCATCAGTGAGGGATACAGTGGAACTACCTTGTGCGGCACAGGGATATCCAATACCACAATACCAGTAAGATATCCCTTGATCCAATTTCACAATACCAATAAGATATATATTTATTCAAGTAAATATCTTTATCCACATTCACAGTATCAGTAAGATATCATTTTATCTAATTCCATTACCAGTAAGCTATCCCTTAATCCAAAATTCACAGTACCAGTAAGATATCCCTTGATCCAATTTCACAATACCAATAAGATAAATCTTTATCCAGATTCACAGTATCAGTAAGATATCCCTATTATCTAATTCCACTATCACTAAGATATCCCTTTATCTAATTCCACTACCAGTAAGCTATCCTCTGATCCAAATTTCACAGTACCAGTAGGATATACCTTAATCCAATTTCACAATACCATTAATATATATATATATATATATATATATATATATCTTTATCCAGATTCACAGTATCAGTAAGATATCCCTTTAATTCCACTACCACTAAGATATCCCTTTATCTAATTCCACTACCACTAAGATATCCCTTTATCTAATTCCACTACCACTAAGATATCCCTTTATCTAATTCCACTACCAGTAAAGTATCCTCTGATCCAAATTTCGCAATACCAGTAAGATATCCCTTAATCCAATTTCACAATACCATTAATATATATATATATATATATATATATATATATATATATATATATATATATATATATATATATATATATATATATATATATATCTTTATCCTGATTCACAGTATCAGTAAGATATCCCTTTAATTCCACTACCACTAAGATATCCCTTTATCTAATTCCACTACCACTAAGATATCCCTTTATCTAATTCCACTACCAGTAATCTATCCCTTTATCTAATTCCACTACCAGTAAACTATTCCTTTTTCTAATTACACTACCAGTAACCTATCCCTCTATCTAATTCCACTACCAGTAATCTATCCCTTTTTCTAATTACACTACCAGTAACCTATCCCTTTATCTAATTCCACTACCAGTAACCTATCCCTTTATCTAATTCCACTACCAGTAATCTATCCTCTAATCCAATTTTCACAATACCAGTAAGATATCCCTTTATCCAATTTCACAGTGCCAATAAGATATCCCTTGATCCAATTACACAGAGTGCCAGTAAGATATTCATCTGCATAGTCTAGATTTTAAAATTTGTGGAAACTAGTGAGTTATACTAGTAAATGTACTAGTTTGCGCCTAAATAAAGTATTGAGAGTAGTTATTCATCAATGTAAAAGCTGAAAGATTATTCATCCTTTTAAAAAACGATGAATAAAATGAATAATCTTCATTCATTTTCTCTTAATTCCATCTTATGCGTTTTTTCATGGGTCTAAATACATCATTCTCATCTTCAACAAGTTTAAAATGGCGACTAATTCTCTCTGAAATGACCCGCCAGGTGGCACCGCATCACCGGGAAAGTAGAGATAGCTGTGGTACAAGACGGACGTGTGCAGCAGGTCGGAGGGTCGCTTCTTATACGACAGGTCACAGCATCGGATGCTGGCAGGTAGGAATTTAATATTCTCGTCTCTTGATTGAAGTTGGTCTGTTTAGGCCATGGCAAAGGACCTCAGTTCGACCCCGTCTCGATCCGTGGCGTAAATGTGAGAATGTTTATAATCTCTTGATTGAAGGTGGTCTGTTTGGGCCATGACAAAAGACCTCAGTTCGACCCCGTCTCGTTCCGTGGCGTAAAAGTGAGAATGTTTATAATCTTTTGATAGATGTTGGTCTGTCTGGGCCATGACAAAGGACCTCAGTTCGACCCCGTCTCGTTCTGTGGAGTAAAAGTGAGAATTTCTGTATAATCTTTTGGTAGATGTTGGTCTGTCTAGGCCATGACAAAGGACCTCAGTTCGACCCCGTCTCGTTCCGTGGCGTAAAAGTGAGAATTTCGATATAATCTTTTGATAGAAGTTGGTCTGTCTGGGCCATGACAAAGGACCTCAGTTCGACCCCGTCCCGTTCCGTGGCGTAAAAGTGAGAATTTCTATGCAATCTTTTGATAGATGTTGGTCTGTGTGGGCCATGACAATGGACCTCAGTTCGACCCCGTCTCGTTCCGTGTCATAAAAGTGAGAATATCTATATAATCTTTTGATAGATGTTGGTCTGTCTGGGCCATGACAAAGGACCTCAGTTCGATCCTAGCTCGTTCCGTAGCATAAAATCATCTTAAATTTAGTCATTTAATGATGTGATATGAACAGCAACCTTTACCTACTCAGTAGGTGTAATGAGTACGCCAGAATGGTCAACTACACCTTATTCTCAGTCATGTTTATGGCAGTCTTGTAGCTTTGTGGCTTTTTAAGTATCATTTGATATAATAATAATAATAATAATAATAATAATAATAATAATAATAATAATAATAATAATAATAATAATAATAATAATAATAATAATTATAATAATAATGATAATAAAAATAATAATAAAAATAATAATAATAATAATAATAATAATAATAATAATAATAATAATAATAATAATAATAATATTGATAATAATAATAATAATAATAATTATAATAATAATGATAATAAAAATAATAATAAAAATAATAATAATTATAATAATAATAATAATAATAATAATAATAATAATAATAATAATAATAATAATAATAATAATAATAATAATATTCATAATAATAATAATAATAATAATTATAATAATAATGATAATAAAAATAATAATAAAAATAATAATAATAATAATAATAATAATAATAATAATAATAATAATAATAATAATAATATTGATAATAATAATAATAATAATAATAATAATAATAATATTGATAATAATAATAATAATAATAATAATAATAATAATAATAATAATAATAATAATAATAATAATAATAAAGGAATCTTGAGAAATAATTTTGCATTTCGTAATCCCTTTTATTCCCCTCTTACGAAATGCAACGGATGTGATTGTCGTGTTAGGTCGGCCCTACCACGGTGAACATCAGTCGTTATTTACGACACAGAAAACACGTGTTTGGTACCCATACCTCACCATTATCTGGGTTACTAATAACCATTTTAATGTCTTAAAATAATCTCCCTTCTTTGTCGTGAGTCAAACCTGGGAACTCTATACTAGAGCGCCACAGCTTAGTCCACTGGACCACAGAGGTGACCCAGTGCGTAATTGCACTGCATTTGTTTCACCCATTTCCCACCATTATCTGGATTACTAATAACCATTTTAATGTCTTCAAATAATCTCCATTCTTTGTCGGGAATCGAGCCTGGAAACTCTAGACTAGAGTGCCACAGCTTAGTCCACTGGACCACAGAGGTGACCCAGTGCGTAATTGCAGTGCATTTGCTTCACCCATTTCCCACCATTTTCTAGGCTACTAATAGCCATTTTAATGTCTTCAAATAATCTCCCTTCTTTGTCGGGAATTTAACCTGGCAAATCTAGACTAGAGCGCCACAGCTTAGTCCACTGGACCACAGAGGTGACCCAGTGTGCAATTGCATTGCATTTGCTTCACCCATTTCCATTATATAACTAGGTATGTGTGTGTAGTCTCCAGTAGTGTGGATTCAGAACGTGCCCACACCACCCTGGAAGTATGGGCGCCCTTAACTGCCCATATCAGCCCACAAGTGCAGACAGTAGATGTCGGGGGCTTGGCAACATTTAACTGTTCTCCAGAAGGTTTTCCTCAAGACACAGTAACATGGCTGAAGGTAATTAATGAATTACAACATTATTTAGACTAAAGAGACTCATATATCCTTCATAGTTCGAGATTCAGAAATCAGTTTTTGACATACATACATGCATACATACATACATACATACATACATACATACATACATACATACATACATACATACATACATACATACATACATGCAAACTTACATACATACAGACAGACAGACAGACAGACACAAACACACACACACACGCACTAACAATTATCTAGAAGTCATTGTTAACATTATAGAATGTCAGAGATCATTTTTGGACATGTTACTTATGTACTACTAAGAATCCTCTGTAATACACAGAGAGTATCCATAGTTTAATACATAAGATATAATTAGTAGTACTGAATCACTGTTAACATTATAGAATGTCAGAGATCATTTTTGGACATATTACTCATGTAATACTAAGAATCTCCTATAATACACAAAAACTATCCATAGTTTAATACATAAGAGATAATTATTAGTACTGAATCACTGTCGTATTGATATACTGAAAATAAGTGAATATTTTTCTCAATACAAGTTGTTTAGTAACATGACCTATCAGTCATAAAAGAAACTAGATCTCACAATTCGTATTAGATGGATAAATAT
>JAXCGZ010011692.1:50000-62500 GCA_037179515.1 Halocaridina rubra | reverse complement strand
TAAAGCTACAGGTCCTGATGACATATCCCCTCATGTGCTTAAAAAATGCACAAACACAATATCAGTGGCACTAAGTATCATATTTAAGGAGTCACTGGAGTCGGGGGAGATTCCAAGATGCTGGAAACAAGCAAATGTGATACCTATCTTCAAAAAGGGAAGGAGGGATACGGCTCTGAACTATAGACCAGTTTCCTTAACCAGCATAGTTTGCAAAGTTATGGAGAAACTACTAAGGAAACATATCTCTCTTCACTTGGAATCCTTCAACTTTTTGTCAGTGAGGCAACATGGCTTCAGAGAAGGTAGATCAACAGTAACAAACTTATTAGAATTTTATGATGAGGTAAGCCAAATCTTACAGGAAAGAGAGGGCTGGGCAGATTGCATATTCCTAGACTTCCAGAAAGCGTTTGACACTGTTCCACATGGGAGACTTATTAGGAAGCTGCAATCAATGGCTAGAATAGGTGGAAATGTTTTGGAATGGATAAAAACTTACTTAGAAGGAAGAGAACAGAGGGTTAGAGTAAGACACTCAGTGTCTGAATGGAGAAGAGTTAGTAGTGAAGTTCCACAGGGTTCAGTTTTAGGGCCACTTCTGTTCCTTGTATATGTAAATGACCTACCAGAGTCTGTAAATTCATTCATGAATATGTTTGCAGATGATGCAAAGATTGTGAAGAAAGTAAAAAACGAGAACAATGGTAGAGAACTTCAGGAGGATCTAAATAATCTGCATGAGTGGTCAGAAAAGTGGCTAATGAAATTCAATACTTCAAAATGTAAGGTAATGAGAATGGGTACAAGTGCAAGAAGGCCCAAGCTTGACTACTCGGTGGCTGGAGTACAACTTCAAGAGACAGAAAATGAGAGAGATCTAGGAGTAAATATACTGGCAGATTTGTCTCCAGAAATACATATAAATGGCATAGTAAGGGCAGCATATGCATTCTTATCAAATGTAAGGGTAGCCTTAAGACACATGGACAAGGAAATGTTCAGAAATATTTATGTAACCTATGTGAGGCCAAAACTCGAATATGCAGCCCCCTTTTGGAATCCGCACTTGAAAAAGCACATAGCTAAGCTTGAAAAAGTTCAAAGACATGCCACGAAACTGGTGCCAGAAATACGCAATCTCAGTTATGATGAGAGGCTGAGGGAATTAGACTTACCATCACTCGAAGCTAGAAGAGTGAGGGGGGATATGGTGACAGTCTTTAAATTCCTTCATGGTTATGATAGAGTGGATAGGGATCGATATTTTGATATGGCTGGCTCTAGAACTAGAGGTCATAGTTTGAAGCTTCGTAAGAAAACTTCTTTGCAGGATGTAAGGATATACTTTTTCAGTGTAAGAGTAGTTGATAATTGGAATTCGCTAAGCGAGGAGGTAGTTAATGGTATCTCAATCCATAGTTTTAAGGACAGGTATGATAAGTATCACTAAGTATAAAATGGAAGCGATCAGGAGACGGGAAGATACGAGCTTTGGGCTCTTTCCCGTAAACACAATTAGGTAATCACAATTAGGTAATCACACACACACACACACACGTACGTACATAAACAATGACCGTCATCCCCTTTGTCTGTGGTGGCCTCATCCCCTCTTAACTCCAACATATCTGTGTCCACCCCCATTTGAATTGGGACTAATTGTAGCACTAAAATGGTGCATTATTATCAATAATATTTTCTAACGATGTATATTTTTACTCTGCCACCCCCTTACAAGTGGGATTGTGGCCGTTTTTATGTATGTATGTATGTATGGAATAATATTCCAGAGCATCTTAAAAATGCATCCTCTTTCAAAGGCAAACTATATAGTTTTCTTTTGGACAAATAGTTGCTGCTCATTAAGAACTAATTATTCTCATTGTAAGGAAACAAATATGGAAATGATGCCGATAATAACGATCCTGTATCTAGTGGCATACTTACGTCTTTATTATTAACATTATTGTTAACATTTTTATTACAGCATTATTATTTTCTATGAAAGCTACATTTAATTTAACTATATGTCTAACCCTCTTATTTGTTAGTTTAATTACATGTCTACTTATAAGTTACTGTTAATGTTGAATAACCATTGTACAAAATGGAAATAAATGTTTTGATTTGATTTGATTTGATTGATATTGTACATCTTGTGTGTACAGGAGTGGTCTTATGTATGTATATATGTATGTATGTATGTATGTATGTACATTGTACATCTTGTGTGTACAGGAGTGGTCTTATGTGTGTATGTATGTATGTTATTAATCAGTATCTTGTACATCTTGTGCGTACAGGAGTGGTCTTACCCGTGACGGAGAGGCAGAAAGCTCATTCCAACGGATCTCTGGAAATTGACGAAGTTTCAAGAGAATCGGACAGTGGCCGCTACACGTGTGTGGCCATCGCTGGAGACCACGTGGCCAAGGCGGATCTTCAAGTTAATGTTATGGGTAAGGAATTAAATTTATTTTACTACATAGAAAGGGACCGCGGTGGCGCAGTGCTTCGAGCCCATTCGGAAAATGATAAACCCTTGCTCGAACCCACTTAAAGGAGTTAGGAAGGACATCTATACTTTAGGAAGGACATCCAACCTAAATTCCCCAGCTTCAACCTGTCTGCTCCATTCGGAAAATGATAAACCTTTGTTCGAACCCACTTAAAGGCGTTAGGAAGGACATCCAGCCTAAATTCCCCAGCTTCAACCTGTCAGCTCCATTCGGAAAATGATTAACCCTTGTTCGAACCCACTTAAAGGCGTTAAGGAGGGCATCCAGCCTAAATTCCCCAGCTTCAACCTGTCTGCTCCATTCGGAAAATGATAAACCCTTGTTCGAACCAGTTAGATATTTTAGGAAGGATATCCAGCCTAAATTCTCCAGCTTCAACCTGTCTGCTCCATTCGGAAAATGATAAACCCTTGTTCGAACCACTTAGATACTTTAGGAAGAACATCCAGCCTAAATTCCCCAGCTTCAACCTGTCTGTGTTTATGCCTTTGGAATGGGGACTTATAGTGTTCCCATAAGCTGCAAAAAAATGGTTAATGGATAAATGGTTAATGGGTAAATGAATAAATACCGGCATTCTGGGATTAGTAAGGGTATACACTCAGGGTAACGATTACATCTGCCAAAACAAGTTCTTCGTAAGACGGCAACCGTCCTAGCCCTTAGTAGAAAAGGGAGTTCGTGACGTAAAACCGAATCCGTATAATGGTACAAAGGGAGGTTTTCAAGTTAATGATAATGGTTGAATAATGGGAATTATTGAGTTCAGGTTTATCCGTCTTATTTAAATATAGTGATTTCTATACAAGAGAGTGGTATTAATTATTGGTTCTTCTGAACGTCAAGATGCTTTTGCTAAAGATATTATTATTATTATTATTATTATTATTATTATTATTATTATTATTATTATTATTATTATTATTTATTATTATTATTATTATTATTATTATTATTATTATTATTATTATTATTATTATTATTATTATTATTATTATTATTATTATTATTATTATCATTATAATTATTTTTTATTATTATTATTATTATTATTATTATTATTATTATTATTATTATTATTATTATTATTATTATTCAACTTCCAGTTCCACCGCAAATCGACGAAAGAATATTTTCTCTGGGGTCTGGATTTCCAGCCAAATCCAGGGCAAGAATATTATGCGTGGTCGAGAAAGGAGATCTTCCGCTATCTTTCAGCTGGACCCATGACGGAAGACCTCTCACCCATGGCCCCACGCTGTCAGAAAGGTAAATGAAACATAATGAGATTGGGAGTTGAATTAAATGCGAAAACGAAACCACGAGTGAGGTTGGGGAATCTGTAATATGAACATAGTGGCATTCAGATAGAATGCGTTCATTCCTAAGTATAGCAGATATAAGCTATAAAGTCTGATTCCTTTTAACCTTCTGTGGTGTACTTGGTAGCGCCTTGACTTAGTAATTGTTAGTCCTAGGTTCAAGTCCCGGTCGGGGTATAAATTGATTCATAATATATAAGTTTTACCCATTGCCTTACACTGTCAGAAAGGTAAAATAGATAGCTATAAACGGGCCTTTCCCGCACTATCAAACTGATCAGAAATTAATAGTTATAAAACTCGATATTGAGAGACCAATGAGCATTTTATTTGTGATCGAGTGGTCTGTTAAATCAGTGTGGTCTGAAAAAGTCTGGACTCAGATTGGGAGACCATTTACCCAAGGTCTTTTACCCATGGGTCTTACTCTATTAGAAAAGATATATAACTAATAAATAAGTAAACAATTGGTCTGTTAAAGAGGTCTGAAAGAGACTAGACCCATAACAGGAGACCCTTTACCCATGGTCTGACTATCAGGAAGGTAAAATAATATTAATGAATAAGTAATAATGAAGGACTAGTCAGCATTTTACTGTAAAGCAAATGGTCTTTTTTTTTAAATTTGTGGTCTGGTCTGAAAATAGCTAGACCCATTATAGTAGATTCTTTTCCCATGGGTCTACCCAAAGTATTTAGCATAATTTACTGATTTCCTGGAAATGAGAGCGGTCTCCAAATCTTTTGAGGACTGGAAAAAATGCTAAGAATTTGTTTTACAGAATTTGTGCTTGTAGTATTAACACAGCACGGATATATAACATGAAAATACCAGAGCAACGTGTACTTTGTAAATGCTGAGAATTTATTATCAATTACACAACACGGATATAAGACTCTGAAACATCATTGTAATTTGTGCCGTTGTAGTCTAGCTCTAAATCATTTACTGTCAACACAACACGGAAATAGTAGACTTTCAGACCTCAATCCAGTTTGTATACAGTAGATTTATGGAATCCTATTTTTTATTGCAATGTATATTTGTATGTATGTTTACGTGTAGAGTTGAAAAGTATATATATATATATATATATATATATATATATATATATATATATATATATATATATATATATATATATATATATATATATATATATATATATATATATATATATATATATATATATATACATATATATATATATATATATATATATATATATATATATATATATATATATATATATATATATATATATATATATATATATATATATATATATATATATATATATATATATATATATATATATATATATATTGTAACTTTATATTTCATTTATGGCCAGATTATAATTAACATGAAATCTCTCTCTCTCTCTCTCTCTCTCTCTCTCTCTCTCTCTCTCTCTCTCTCTCTCTCTCTCTCTCTCTCTCTCTCTCTCTCTCTCTCTCTCTCTCTCTCTCTCTCTCTATCTATCTATCTATCTATCTATCTATCTATCTCTCTATCTGTCTATATGTTTGTCTGTCTGTCTATCTATCTATCTATCTATCTATCTATCTATCTATTTATCTATCTGTCTATCTATCTATCTATCTAACTGTCTGTCTATCTATCTATTTATCTATCTATCTATCTAATTCCAGGTTGCTGGACGAATACACAAGTATTTTACTGTTTACATCTCTACGTGAAGAAGATGGAGGAAGTTACACTTGTACAGCCACAAATGCAGTGGCTTCCAGCTCCCGGACAGTCAATCTGATTGTCAAAGGTTCGATCCCACGGGTCATGTTTCTGTCTATCTATGTATGAAGGGTGAGGTCCTCTTTGTAAGTGGGTTTTCAAGTGAAAGCACAAAATGTATTACTGCTACTCCTCCTCCTCCTCCTTCTCCTTCTCCTCCTCCTCCTCCTCCTTCTCCTTCTACCAGCACTGCCAATAGAGGTTGCCACAGCAGTCAGTCGTCTTCATATCGCCCTATCCTTTTCATCCTTTTCCGTCACTCCGCACACCCTCTTGTCCACACACCATAAAACTGACAAATTCGCTGGAGTAAAATGCAAAGGGGTGGGATTACCAGTCCTCTCGTTCCGCCCCATTAAGTCGACTTTTGTGACTTGCAAGTGCATGCGGAGGCGGTATTGTTGCCCACTGCAAGAGGAGAGAGAAGGAAGCATATGCAATGTAAAAGAGGAAAGAGCATATCAGTTTTCAGTATCAGTAATGAGGAAGAGTAGTGTTACCTTAGTGTCTATCTCACTCACTTCAGGCTATTGTACCCTAACCTAACCTAACCTAAACTAGGTTAGATTAGGCCAGGCTACCTTGGTTTACTTAGGTTAGGTTAATCTAACACCAGAAAGGGCGCGGTCAGGGTAAAATGGGTAAAAGAATGGATATATTGTACATTTCTGTGTCCTTTTATATGTCACAATTTAGTCTTTATTCGAATAGGGGTGGACACAGGTTGGAACTGGGGAATCAAGGATGGATTCCGTTCCTAAGGCCCCGCGGTGAGTTTGATCGCGGGGCTTCTATGGTACCTACAGTGGGACCTTAACTTAAAATTAAATCCAGTTCGTTCCGGTTTTACTTCACGGACTCCCTTTTCTACCAAGGGCTAGGACTTGATTTGGCAGGTGTAATCGTTACCCTGAGTGCACGCCCTTGCTAACCTTAGACCGTGACGGGGCGCTAACCCTCGACATGACGCCTCAGAGTCGAGGATGCTTCTTTTCTATATTTTTGTGTCTTTTTCCAGTGGCTCCTTCATGGAAACTGGAACCTGAGGACAGTTCCGTGGTCGTAGGAGCTGACCTCGTTATAGGTTGTGGTGCCCATGGGTCCCCTACGCCCACAGTTACTTGGAGGAGAGCCAAAGGTGGTCTCTCCAGGCAGTACCGGCCTGTAGAAGCCCTTGGGGATAATGTGGAGTGAGTACCTTTTGAACTCTTTCCTAAATCTCATTTTGAAACAAGAGTTTTCTTTTGGATTCAACGAAGTCTCTTCATAGTTTTTCTTTCTTTTTTTTAGTGTGTTCTGTGTTCTAAGAACAGAATTTTATATTAGATGAGACTTTTTTTTTATCTCACTATTTTGTTTTCTTTTTATTATCCTTTGTTCATTATCATATTCTTAACATAAGAACAAATAGTGATATATGTTTATTGTACAAAAAAACTGCCCAATTAATAGATTTCAAGTGTGTCAGAATTGCTTTCAAAGACTCTTTTTTATATACTTAGAAATCATTCAAAATATACTGATTAATTATTTTTTTGTAAATGGGTCTTTTTTTTTATATGGAACAGTCATTGCAACTATAAATAATTTACTTAATTTCTTTGGCTCTTCATATACAAAAGTCGAAAAGCTGATCAGTGGCAAAAACACTTGACTTGTTTTGAAGGATATGTATGGGAGGGACTTCCCAGTTCCCTTGTTCCGCCCCATTCGATCGACTTTTGTGACTCTTAAGTTAACTCGGAGAAGGTAACCTTTCTCCCTTGGTTTTAATGTGTTTCAGAATTGCTTTGAACAACAGCTTAGTCATCAGCACCATCAGGAGAGATCAAGGTGGAGAATTCTTGTGCAGTGCTGCGAACGGGGTTGGATCTGACCTATCCAAGTCTGTTAAAGTTACTGTCAAAGGTGAGTTGATATGCTATATAAAGTAATCTGTTTTTCACTGTGAGGCCCTTCTCATCTAATGGCTATGCCCCAATACCCATCCATCCCAAATTATCATCCTAGCAGATGCGAGAAATCCATTTGGCCAACCCCAGCTACAGTGTGCACAATCTCTCTCCACTCAGATAGGATTGAATGAAGAGATATTATATATAGGTAACGCGGGCCAAAGGGATTTCTCGAACCTGCTAGTGGTGAAATGGGACATATGGATGTGGATTGAGGTTACCATGAGATGATATGGTGGGGCTTAATCAGCTGTCGGGCCTCGAAGCAGAAGATCCTTGCCTACTTCACCTGTGGATGACACAAGTAGGGTGGTGGTGGGGAATTGTTGGAACCCTTTATGTCCAGGGAGCTGAAAGTAGTAATCTAGGTAAATTAGCTTCTGGCAATTGTGTGCTTTGACTCTTCCATCCGATTAAAAGGTTTACAGTTATTGCATATGTATGTACGTAAGCATATATATATGTGTGTGTGTGTGTGTGTGTGTGTGTGTGTGTGTGTGTGTGTGTGTGTGTGTGTGTGTGTGTGTGTGTGTGTGTGTGTAAAGTTAAAGTTTAAGTTAAAGTTTGCTGGGTTTTTAGCCCTCCTATCAGGGGCGTCACCCCTGTTCTGGCGGGCGTCTGCCGGTGCAAGCCCCAACCCTCAACTGTGGTGTCTAACCACAACAGTAACCTCCCCAGTAAACAGCTTAAACTCACTTGCCTAGTCGAGACTCGATCTGCCGACCTCGCGAATGCGAAACCAGTGTGTTACCACTGTACTAGCCAGGAGGCTATATATATGTATGTAGTTTTTTCTACATGACGCCATATCCTACCGAATTATTATATTGGGTTAGGTTTATCACACGTGCTAAATTCAATCCATATATCATTATTGATTTTTCTCCATCTTTTTTTTTAACTGTTAAGCTTATCACACACATACTTCTATTGATTCACGTTTCATTATTATCGTTTCTTTGCAGGTTTCATTTACGATACCTGGACGCTTGCTCCACTGTTTCATTCATTTTGTGTTACTTTGCAGTTCCGCCCCAATTTGAAGAACACGAACAGAACGTGACTGTAACAGCCGGGCGTCGCGCGCGATTGGAATGTGAGGCCTATGGCGACCTTCCAATAACTGTTGTCTGGTCTTCTGGAAATCCACCCACCAGAGTGAGTCTTGAGATAGGTCTTAACCTGTGCCTTTTTTATACCTTTAATAAGCATTGACTATAATAATCATCGCAAATTGTGTTAATAATATTAGATACGTAGGTCTATTGACCAAGAATGTGAATTTAAATTTCTCCTGAAGTCTTGTGGGAATTGAAAGCTCTGCTGAGCAGGAATATGGGTTTAAATTTCTCCTGAAGTCATGTGGCAATTGAAAGCTCTGCTGAGCAGGAATATGGATTTAAATTTCTCCTGAAGTCTTGTGGCACTTGAAGGTTCTGCTGAGCAGGAGTATGGATTTAAATTTATCCTGAAGTCTTATGGCAACTGAAAGCTCTGCTGAGCAGGAGTATGGATTTAAATTTCTCCTGAAGTCTTATGGCAATTGGAAGCTGTTGATATGCCTTTGAGGTGACTTTAATCATAAAGTCAAATTATGTTCCTGTTAAAAGATATGTATCTCAGATGAGGAAAATAGGCTTGCAAAGGCCTGTCACGGAGCTCTACACTTAGAAAAGGTTTGTCATATATATAATAAATGAACTTATATATGTTAGTCTTACTAGTTTTTGCTATTGTTCTCCTAGAATTCTTTTCTATTAGAGATTTCTTCAACGATAAATAGCTAATAGCAGAAGTAACAGGCTAAATGCTTTTGTCTAGAATCTCTGTAGCTGGGAACAGTTAATGTGGGCCAATAGGATTTCTCGCATCTGTTGATGTAAACTGGGACGGGTGGATGATAGGAGTTGTTATGTAATGATGCACTGGAGTTAAACCAGCTGAAAATGTCGGGGCTCTGCAGAAGATCATTACCCATTCACCCTGTGGAGGACACAAGTAGCGTGGTTGGAAGATTGCTCTAAACCTTTATCCCCAGAGATTTAAGAGTGAGTATAGGAGGTCTATTAGCATCTGATGAATGTATGCTTTGACTCGGCCAATCCCTTACAGCGGATAGTGTTGCCATTTTATATGCATATTTTTTAATATGAATTTTATTATTAATTTGTAGTATCGTGCGCTGTAACTCATCCAAATGCCGTCCTTCAGATCTCAACCTCAGACTCGAGCAAGGAGAGTTTCAAAATCAAAGAAAAAATCTTGAACGACGACTCTTCATCGTCTTCGTCTTCTTCTTCTTCGTCGTCGTCTTCTGCCTCCTCTTCGGCCCCTTCCTCATCGTCCTTAGCATCATTACCAAATGGGAACTCTGTTAACGATGATGGAGAAGAAGGTTATCTATCCATTTTGAGTATTAACACCAAGTCAAGACATGATTCCAAGAGCTTTTACTGTCTGGCTTCAAACGTCTATGGAAACGATACGAAAAAGATTAATTTAATCGTACAAGGTAAGAGAGATTTACACATACATACACTCACCAGTTCACACACACACACACACATACACACACACGCGCGCTCACGTATATGCACATACGCACACACGCTCACGTACACACAAACGCTCCCGTACACATACACACACACACTTGTGCACACACACACGCACACACACTCTTGCACACACACACACACACACACACACACTTACACTTACACACATACACATGCACACACACACACACACACTCACGTGCATGCACACACACACACACACACACACGTGCATGCACACACACACACTCACACACACACGTGCATGCCCGCACACACACACACATACACACATACCAATGGAATTAACGCGAAAAAGATTAGTTTAAGTATTCGAGGTGAAATACATTGCTTTACCTCAGTTGTAGGTCTTGCAAGCAGAAATGACGAGTTTTACAAACACGGATTTGATCCCGATAGGATGGGCATCTAGCCTTTATCTCCTTCATAACTTCAGTCTGTCTGGGTCCACCCCCCATTCGAATTGGGGACTAATTGTGACCCAGAAAGGAACACAAATTCTAGGGAAAAAATCTTCTTAAAAGCGAATTTTTTTTCTTCGAATTGGGGACTAATTGTAACCCAGAAAAGAACATAAATTCTAGTGAAAGAAACTCCTTAAAAGCGATTTTTTTTAGAATTGGGGACTAATTGTAACCCAGAAAGGAACACAAATTCCAGTGAATGAAACTCCTTAAAAGCGAATTTTTTTCGAACTGGGGACTAATTGTGACCCAGAAAGGAACACAAATTCTAGGGAAAGAAACTCCATAAAAAAGATTTTTTTTCGAATTGGGGACTAATTGTGACCCAGAAAGGAACACAAATTATAGTGAAAGAAACTCCTTAAAAGCTAATTTTTTTCGAATTGGGGACTAATTGTGACCCAGAAAGGAACACAAATTCTAGTGAAAGAAACTCCTTAAAAACGATTTTTTTTCGAATTGGACTAATTGTGACCCAGAAAGGAACACAAATTCTAGTGAAAGAAACTCCTTAAAAGCTATTTTTCTCGAATTGGGGACTAATTGTGACCCAGAAAGGAACACAAATTCTAGGGAAAGAAACTCCTTAAAAGCTATTTTTTTTCGAATTGGGGACTAATTGTGACCCAGAAAGGAACACAAATTCTAGTGAAAGAAACTCCTTAAAAGCGAATTGTTTTCGAATTGGGGACTAATTGTGACCCGAAAAAGAACACATATTCTAGTGAAAGAAACTCCTCAAAAGCGAATTGTTTTCGAATTGGGGACTAATTGTGACCCAGAAAGGAACACAAATTCCAGTGAAAGAAACTCCTTAAAAGCGAATTTTTTTTAAATTCCGAAGATTTTTTTTTTCAAGAGGAGCCAAAAATTCCTCAAAATTATCTTGAATTTTGAGAGTAAATGCATTACCTAGGGCAAAAAGACATCCTTGTGCCAGCACTCAGTATTAAATTGACACCAAAAGCGTCAAAGAATTCTTATTTAGCTCGCAAAAGTGACGATAAAATGGGAAAGACATTTTTCTTTTTACCTTTTGATCTATCACTCATCGAAAATGGAAGGTAGTCACCGTGGCTCAAGCGGTAGTGTCCGCGACTTTGAGGCGTCAGGTCGAGGGTTCGCGCCCCGTCACGGTCTGAGGTTAGCAAGGGCATGCACTCAGGGTAACGATTACGTCTGCCGAAACAAGTCCTTCGCAAGAAGGCAACCGTCCTAGCCCTTGATCTATCACTCATCGAAAATGGAAGGTAGTCACCGTGGCTCAGGCGGTAGCGTCCGCGACTTTGAGGCGTCAGGTCGAGGGTTCGCACCCGTCACGGTCTGAGGTTAGCAAGAGCATGCACTCAGGGTAACGATTACTCCTGCCAAAACAAGTCCTTCGCAAGAAGGCAACCGTCCTAGCCCTTGATCTATCACTCATCGAAAATGGAAGGTAGTCACCGTGGCTCAAGCGGTAGTGTCCGCGACTTTGAGGCGTCAGGTCGAGGGTTCGTACCCCGTCACGGTCTGTGGTTAGCAAGGGCATGCACTCAGGGTAACGATTACGTCTGCCTAAACAAGTCCTTCACAAGAAAGCAACCGTCCTAGCCTTTAGTAGGAAAGGGAGTCCTTGACGAAAAACCGGAACTCATCGAAAATGGAAGTCGTAATAAGGCATTGCACTTATATTGGGTGGGTTTTTTTCGGTTTTACGTCACGGACTCCCTTTTCTACTAAGGGCTAGGACGGTTGCCTTCTTGCGAAGAACTTATTTTAGCAAATGTAATCGTTACCCTGAGTGCATGCCCTTGCTAACCTCAGACCGTGACGGGGCACGAACCCTCGACCTGACGCCTCAGAGTCGCGGACGCTACCGCCTGAGCCACGGTGACTACTATCTAAGGACAGAGAAAAAGGATT
>JAXCGZ010011692.1:0-47500 GCA_037179515.1 Halocaridina rubra | reverse complement strand
GGACTTGTTTTGGCAGATGTAATCGTTACCCTGAGTGCATGCCCTTGCTAACCTCAGACCGTAACGGGGCGCGAACCCTCAACCTGATGCCTCAAAGTAGCAGATGCTACCACTTGAGCCACGGTGAATACCTATTAATTATCTCAATTAATAATCTTAATTCTGTGTTCACCGTGGCAAAGTGGTAATGCTTACGTCTATGAGTAATGTCGACGGTTCTCGTCCCTACATGGTCTGAGCTTAGAAAGGGCATTCACTAAGGGTCACGACCTAGTCTGCCAAAACCACAGTTCTTTGCAAGAAGGCACCGTTCTAACCATTAGTAGAAAATGGAGTCCGTGACGTAAAACCGATCAAATCACAGCTTGATTCTTTGTAGTTTTCTATTCAGCCTGAAATATCCTCCTGAAGTTGGCAGGATGGCCACAATTGCATCAAAAGATAGTTAGAGAGGCTTCATCAAATTCTCACCTATCCTCATGCCTTTCATCAGCTGTTCTGTTCCAAGAAGATGAATTTTTGGGGGAGGATATTGCCAGTTCTTTTTTTCATTTATACTATTTTGTTGCATTTAATGACACGCCGGGAATGCGAGGGTGGGTTATCAAGTAAATCTCAGTTTTGACTTGGCTAAAAAAAGATATTGACTCTTATTTTGACGAGCATTATCATAAGTATGTATATAAACTATATATATATATATATATATATATATATATATATATATATATATATATATATATATATATAATTTTTTTTTCTTGCACCAGTTAGTTGCATTTACAATACGCAGGGATTACGAAGGCGCGGAGTTGTTCATCCTCCTTTTTGTCTTGGGAAAGGATATTTCTGTTCTGACTGTGGATAGAAAAAATCTGCTTTTATTCTAACTGACGTAGGTCATGTATGTAAGTAGTTTGTGATATGCCCTTCTCTCTCCCAGCCTTCAGATACCACACGATCTCAGAGGACTGGCCTTGGGTATTACGTTGGCTATAAGGTCACCAATTCCTCTGAGCCCTTCAGATACCAAACCATAGAGCCTTCAGCAGCTATTCATTATAGGCCAGAAGTGACATTAAAGTCCCTGCAAAAGTTTACTGATTATTCTCTGACAGTCCAGGCTTTCAACTCTGCTGGAGCTGGACCCAGAACACCTCCAGTGATGGCTACAACAGAGGAAGATGGTCAGTGGCAAATATCATTTCCTGTAATGATTTGTGTTTGTGTTATTGATTCTTTTTTTGTTTTTTGCTATGTAGATGAAATTTTTTTTCCCAAGTATCTATTGTATGTTTTATCTGCTTGCAGATTCTGATTACTCTAAATCATTCATGAAAAATCCTTGATTTATGTTAGCTGGAGTAAAAGTTTCTAGAAAACTATATTGTGGTAGAAAATTCACTTCACACCCACACTACTAAGAAAGTTTTTTTCTTATTTCTTTATGGGGCTTTAAAGTCATCGCGCATCTCCAAATGAACGAAATAGTTACAGTATTTCTACACAAAATGAAAATTTATTATTATTGTGTACACTTAATCCCAGCACATTATTTCCCAATACTTGGGTTCACTAAAACTGTTTACTCTTATATATTTACAGCATGGAATTTTCGTTTTTTTTTTATTTATCCCTACTCCAACTCCCAATATATTTTTTCCGTAGATATATAGTCTCAACATATCCATATTCTCCTTCTCACCTCACCAACCTCTGGGTAGATGATTACTTCCCACAATCTGTCTTCATCTTGAACTGTCTTCATAGACCTGCTGTTCCTTCACCTCTTCCAGCTTCAGACCTCTCATTCCAAGTCCATCTTTCACTCTCTCCATCTAACTCTTCTTTGGCATGTTGGTTAAAGAAATACCTTGTAAATATCGGTATATTTGTATTTCTAATCCCTGTGCCTCTCTCCCAGTACCAAGTATTGCACCCAGAAAAGTATGAAGACCTCTTCCAATTCCAGACTTCTCCTTTCCAGCCCATTTCTCATTCCCTACATCCATCTCCTCTTTTAGCTTCAAATGAATAGATGTCCGCTATATACATAGTTCTAATCCCTGTACCGTGTGCCTCTTTCCCAGTGCCAAGTATTGCACCCAGAGATGTCCAGTGCACAAGTATATCCTCATCTTCCTTGTTGGTGCGGTGGGCGTCACCTCCTCTCTCAGCTCTTCACGGAATATTGCAAGGATACAAGATTGCCTACAGACCACTCCATCCTGCAAGATTCTTTCGTAAGTAATGTTACTTAAATTTAGGCGCAGACCTAGGTTACAGGAGTAGTGTAACTTTGTAAGTGAGCTTATAGTTGATATGACTTGCTCCTCAAGTAGCTGGGTGTCAGGGAAATGTTATTTTAGAGATAATTTTCTGAAATTCAAAACTGATGACAGTCAATAAAAGCATATTGCAAACCTGATAAGAGCTTTGACTTCTATAGTTATTACTGAACTGATATAAGATTTTTCTTTCTGAAATCTTTTATTTGTGTATGATATATTGCCTCTTTTGTCACTTCAGATCCCAATGACGTGAAGGAAAAGACAGTGACGTCGTTAACGACCACTTTGCCAGGTCTGGATCGGTACACCAACTATAGTGTCACGGTGGCTGCGTACACGAGAAGAGGCAATGGCGTACGCTCTGATCCCGTTCACTGCATAACGGAGGAAGACAGTAAGCTACTTTCATTCTAGATATTCACATGTTGTAGGTTGACCCATGGCACAAGTCATCCACTGCGATACTACAGCTGAAGGGCTTTTGGACTTAGATAGGACTGGCCAGGACAGTTAGATGATAAGTCTTCCTTCAGTTACGGTTCTTTATCTATGCCTACATCAACACTGAATATTCTTGGATATTCGTTACACATCTCTTTTTATCCCTTCACATCTGACAAGTCACTATACTCTCCATCTCTATTTTTCTTTACTTCATGTTTTCTTCGTGCTCAGGCCCAATGAGGCAGTTTTATTTCATTACATTTCCTGGCCTATCATGGTGTCACTCATTTAAAAATATATATATATATATATATATATATATATATATATATATATATATATATATATATATATATATATATATATATATATATATATTGTATCTTATAAAAACTAAACCAGTTTGCTAGGACTAGATTGGTACAGTAACTAGTGTCATGGTGGCTGCGTACGTGAGAAGAGGCCGTGATGTATGCTCTGATCCAGCTTACTGTGTAACTGAGGAATATTTTCTTGTTTACTGTACCTTATGAAAACTGATAAAGACAGATAATGGAGCGAAGGCTTGATAATCCTTTCCTACCTGCATTAGTATTCTCTTGACATTTGGCAACTGATAGAATCTATGAAACTTAGCAGGATATGAATACTTTATGATTTTGGATAAGTTTTTATTTGCCTATATGACTTGAGTATCCTTCTAGCGCTATGACCAAAGTAGCAACAATCCACTTTCCCATCATTGTCTAAAGAGTGCTATAAGTGCTTAGCAAATAATATATATATAAAAAATCTATATTTTAAGCAAGTAATGTATTTCTCTTAGTTCCTGGACCAGTGGACTTTGTGAAAGCTCTAGCAGTAGACAGTCAGAGTATTCTGGTTGCTTGGCGCCCACCTGAATTGCCCAATGGAGTGATTACCAAATACACTGTTCATCTCGATCATCTGGACCAACACGTACGTCAGAGTAGCTCAGTTTATTGTTTGAATTACATTTTAGCTCCTATGAGAAGAATAATATATATACTTTATATTGCATTATGTTTGTGAGGTCATGATTGATAGTCTGGAATTTGCATTACATATACAGGATATGATTATCTCTATCACAAATTTGTTACGGCTTGTTAGCAGATTGTTTTTGTAAATTAATGCAAGAAGAATGCCGCTGTGTTGTTGATGAAACAACAAATTCATTTAAAAAGTCAGTATGGTGTATTGAGGTGTAAAGATGTGCATATAATCGTAACAACATGTGAGAACCTCTAAATATATAGATATTCATTTTTCAGTACCAGCATTTCTTCAGTTTGCTTGTGCAGCAGAATGCATGTGTAAGAAAATGTTTGTTCACAGGCATCCCAATCCTCCTCCTGGGGAAATGACGGTGGAGGAAGTTCCTGGGGCCATTCAGGGTCAAGAGCAGTGTCTGGTCCTGCGTGGGATGTCCTTGGAGGAGGTGTTTCAGCAGAGTTGGACGGTCGGAGTTGGGTCGTGTCTGGCTCAGAACGCCAGTACCTCGTGGCTAACTTAGCTCCCGCCACAACCTTTGGTTTTAGCGTAAGAGCCTCAACGTTAGTTGGAGAAGGACCACCTGGAACGAGGGTTACTCAAAGGCCACGACCTGATGCTCCAGCTGCCATTGCCTCTTTTTCAGAGAAGACAGTGAGTAATAAACTCTTTCAATGACCAGAATAGAAGTAGTGTGTCAGTATTCCTTTGAGGAAAAGTCAGGGCATGGTATTCCTTTTGTGGTTGCTCTTCTCAACTCAAAGACTGAGTAAATACATCATTAGATGTATGAAAGTAGATCACCAAGAACGCAATCTGCAAAGAGGACATTAGAAGCCCTCCTACACGTGTCTTGATGAAAAGTATGTCTTAAAACTGTTCAGATTTTTAGAAAACCATATTCCTCACTATTATAAAAACCCATAACTTAAGGTATTACTTAACTGCATACAAAGGTAATCAGTAATTTAACATATATATGTTGAGGAGTCATTGATAAATTGGACTTAATAGGCCTCCAATTTCAGATTGCGATATGGGGCGAGGAATTGAGACTCGCGTGTCGAATAGTGGGAAATCCAACGCCGACCAGATCATGGACATTCAAGTAAGAATACGGGACTAAGTTTGTTTACAAATACTCGACATCTAAATCAGTTCATTTCTTATGTTTCCATCCTAAGAATTCCAAAAATACAATTTTTATTTTTCAAATTTTTATGATACTTGAACTTCTTTCGCAATCCCAGTACTGAATCATTTAATCACACATTTAATATTTTAACAAAAGGAATTTTAGTTTTATATATATATATATATATATATATATATATATATATATATATATATATATATATATATATATATATATATATATATATATATATATATATATATATATATATATATATATATATATATGTGTGTGTGTGTGTGTTAATCAGGAATATAAAGGCCTTGTTGTCAGCTGTTTCCGTCTGGCACTATGCGTCCCACTGACTTCAAGCATTTCTAATTTAAGTCTTTTAACCAGCAATGTAGAGGCCTTTGGTAGTGACATTTCTGTCTCTCAATACTCAATACTACTTTTAATCTTCCCATTACAGTGGAAAGTTGATTCCATGTGGCAAAACCCGTCTCAGTGAATATACTGATGGCAGCCTCTTAATCAAAGACCTAGAAGCTTTTGATCTTTCCTTTACAGTGGAAAGTTGATTCCATCTGGCATAACCCGTCTCAGTGAGTATGCTGATGGCAGCCTCTTAATCAAAGACATAAAAGCTTTTAATCTTTCCCTTACAGTGGAAAGTTGATTCCATCTGGCATAACCCGTCTTAGTGAATATACTGATGGCAGCCTCTTAATCAAAGACCTAAAAGCTTTTGATGCTGGAAATTACACTTGCACCGCCACCAATATCCACGGAGCGGATTCCATCACCTACGTTGTCACTGTGCAAGGTACATCTGCATTTTTTTTCTAATATTATTCTATCTTTCTCCCTGAGGGAGAGGGGTAAGAATACTTCTTCCGTGTTCCCCTGCGTGTCGTAAAAGTCGACTAAATGGGGCAGAGCGAGGGGACTGGGACTCCCCTCCTCTGTATTTTCTTCCCGCAATGAGTCAAGGTATTTTACTTTGACTTAGCCACCCCCCTTATTAGGGGGATTATGGCTCATGTATGTAGAGATTATTCTATCTTAAAGCAAATGGCGATCATACTTGTTCTTTACCAATTTTTTTTTCTCAGTTAAGCAGTAATAATTTATTATAATTTATAATTTCCTGAAAATGCATTTTTGTCTAAAGCTTATTAATGTGATATTTTCAGCTTGATTTTTGTCTAAAGCTTATCACTGTGATATTTTCAGCTTGATTGAAGTGATTAAAATCTTCTTCTCCTTCATTTTCTCTTTGCATGCAGCATCCAGAGATCAGGGAGGTAAGGAATGTCTAAACTTGCTTGTCAATTATTTGATCATCTTTTAGACAGGTATCCTTTAATAACAGTGTCTGGAATTGCTTATTAACATATTTTTTTTTTAGACAAAAGGTATTTTTTAAAGCAAAGATGGCTAATGTTGCCTGTTGATAATATAATTTTAAGGTGAAATCTATCCCTACCAACTGAATGTCTAAAATTGCTTTTAATAACAAGTTTTAAAGTGAAGTTTACCCCTAAAACAATGTTGTCTAAAACTGCCTAGTACTTTTTTCATTAATATCATCTTTAAAAATGGAAATGTCAAGTTTTATGGTGAAGTTTATCCCTAAAACAATGTTGTCTAAAATTACTTAGTACTTTTTTCCTTAATATTATCTTTAAAAATGGAAATGTCTGTAACTACTTATAAATGAATCGTTTTTATGTTAAAATGTATTTCTAAAATTCCTAAAATGGAATGTCTAAAATAAATTATTACTAACATATTGCTAAGTGTAATGCATCTCTTAAAACAATTCGAAAATTAATTTCTAATAACTTATTTTTCTAAAACAAGAATGTCTGAAATTACTAATTTCTAGGTATTTTATAGTATATTTCTAAATTGAACTTGTTTTTTATTTATTAAATTTATTTATTTATACATTTATATATATTTATATATTTTTTTATAGCTGGAAAGTGTCAGAAATTAAACCCATCGCCAAAATTAGTCTTCCTAAAGTGTTCAATGAATTCAGGTCTGTAGCGCTAACATCAAATATCATGAAATGTTTAGAGGACATCCTGAAAACACTTACGTGAAAGCACAGATAACATTATTGACCCTTTTCAATTTGGTTATTGTACAAATAGGAGTGTTCAGGTTGCAATTCTAACTCTACTAAATTATATTAGCGAACACGTAGATAAACTGAACACACAAATAAGATTATTGTTCATTGATTTCAGTCCTGCATTAATTTTTTTTTTATAATTGTGACGCCAGGACGGGCCAAAACATAATAAAATAAAACAGCCTTTATTGGGCATGGGCACGAAAAATACTTAAAGTAAAGAGAGACAGAGATGGAGAGTGTAATGACTTGTCAGATGTGAAGGGATAATAAAAGATGTGTAATAAATATCCAAGAATATTCAGTGTAGCTGTAGGCATAGAAAAAGAACCGTAATTGAAGGAAGACTTAACATCAAACTGTCCTTGACAGTCCTATTTAAGTTCAGAAAACCTGCAGCGGTAGTATCGCAACGGGCGATTGATGCCATGAGCCAACCTACTACATACAATCCAACCCCATATCTTACTGAATAAATTGATGAGAATGGATGTGAACTGTTACCTCTTGAAGTGGATTTTCGGTTTCTTAACCCAGAAGCCACAGTATACCAACATAAATGATGTTAAGTCTAACGCAATTATCACCAACACATGTGCACCCCAAGGTTGCGTCATATCTCCAGTATTGTTCACCCTATATACAGACGACTGTAGAAGCTTGTTCGGAAACTGTTCCATAATTAAGTATAACTTGACTTGACTTAGAATGGGATGGGATAGGAGGGGAAAAAAAAGGGAGGGGATTAAGGATAGAAGGGAATTGGAGGGAAAAGCACGACAATTAAATAAAGTAAGAGACAAAAAGAGAGGGGCAAACCCTCCTGCTAAACTGTAGAAGCTTGTTCGGAAACTGTTCCATAATATTGCTGATGATACAGTTATTACGGGGAAATTTTTGAATGATAATTGTGAGGACTATTTTACAGGTTAATTATTTTGTCGATTGGTGTAAGATTAATTTATTTGGAACTAAATGTAAAGAAGACAAAAGAAATGTCAATTGATTTCAGAACAAACAACAAGTAATACCAGACCAAATTGTAATAAATCAGGAATGTGTTGAGAGAGTTAGTAATTATAAGTACCTGGTATATGTGATAGATAATCAACTAAAATGAAAAGAAAATACTGACTTGGTGTTAAAAAAAAAAATTAAACAACAGCTTCATTTTATGCGTGTGCTAAATAACGTACACATAAATAGGAAGATAATTAGTTTGTTCTATAAATCCATTATTGAATCTATAATCAACTTCTCATTAACCACCTGGTATGGAAAATTGGCATGTAAAGACGAAAATAGGCTTTTGATAATTGTTAAAAAGAGCCGGGAATTAAGGGCAGTTGCTGATCCACTAGACACTGTATCAGGAAGGAGTAATAAAACAAGTAGAAAAAATCATGCAGGATCGAACCCATCCACTGCACAACTGTTACACTTTATTAAGGTCTGGAAGAAGGCTAGCAATGCCTGCACAGCGTACAGATAGATATAAGAAATCCTTCATTCCAAAGAGTACTTTTAGTTTTTAACAATTTAAAAGTGGTACACATGAGATAAGTCATTACATCACTGTGATGGATTGGTTTTTAATGTGATGGATATTTTTGTAAATCTTAATGTAGCGTTATGGGCGTATGTATAATGTGTGTGTGTGTATGGGTGTGAATGTTTGTATGTGTTTATTGGTGTGTGTGTAATTGGGTAGGTATGTGGATATGTATATGTAGGTGTGTATGTGTATGTACATGTATGTAGCCTATATGTTTGTGTGGGCCATGTTTTTATACTAGCTTATTTTATCTTTTTCTTGATTGTAGTAGGGGGAGCTCAGTGCCACAAAGAATTTCATTTTGTATACTTAGTAGAGGCGTCAGGTCGAGGGTTCGCGCCCCGTCACGGTCTGAGGTTAGCAAGGGCATGTACTCAGGGTAACGATTACGTCTGCCAAGACAAGTCCTTCGCAAGAAGGCAACCGTCCTATCCCTTGCTAGAAGAGGGAGTCCCTGACGTAAAACCGGAACAAGTGTACTGTAATTTGGCAATAAAGCTATCTATCTACCTATCTATTTACACATTTTTTTTTTATTATACATTGTGTATTTGCATATTATTCATTTTATTTATTTTTGTATGTATGTATATGTTACTTTATACATTGAATAATTTATGTATTTGTAGTTCCTCCATCACCGCCTCTTGTATACGTGTCGGATGTCACGCCAACTACGTTGACCGTTCGATGGCGTACAACAGATGCTGGAGGGGCTCCAATATTAGGTAATGTAAAAAAAAATATATTGTATTCCTTAATTTTTCTTTTTAACATAACCTAAATCCTTAATCATGTACTTTGAATCCATTGAGTTGAAGCATTAATTTATGGCTCATATCCTGGTACCTTATGTTAGTCACCGTGGCTCAAGCGGTAGCGTCCGCGACTATGAGGCGTCAGGTCGAGGGTTCGCGCCCCGTCAAGGTCTGAGGTTAGCAAGGGCATGCACTCAGGGTAATGATTACATCTGCCAAAACAAGTTATTCATAAGAAGGCAACCGTCCTAGCCCTTAGTAGAAAAGGGAGTCCGTGACGTAAAACCGGAACAATCCTAGTACCTTATGATTGAGAATACAGATTTAAATAGTTTTTAATTTCCAGGGTGTAGGAGCTTTCGATACCAAGTATGCTTTATCTTTTGATGTTCAAACAAACAAACAAACATTTATTTCCTATTTTGTACAATGGTTATTCTTCTATGATTAAAAGTAACTTATAAGTAGACATGTAATTGAGCTAATAAGAGGGTAATACATACAGTTAAATTAAATGTAGCTTTCCTAGAAAATAATAATACTGTACGTACACAGAATGCAATATTCGAGACCCAGAATGCCGTATTCAATACCCAGCATGCCCTGAAATGTTTTCAATACCCAGCATACTATGAAGCATTTTAATACCCAGGATCACCATGCAAAATTATATAGATAAATAACTGTTGTAGTTGCAAGCTGAGTGGCTTGTTTTTTTTTATGAGTTTGACACTGGGAAAGGCAGAAACTGCCCTCATCAATAAAAGCCCGGGCACGAGAAAATACCAAGACTAAGGAAAAGATAAAGGTTAAGGACAAGGCAGAGATGAGGTAATGTCACACAAAGGAAAACGACAGACAGAAAGAAACAAAGTACAGAGGACCCAAAGATATGGAGGACTAGGCCCTGAGATGACGATAGATCTGCTTTTTAAAGGATGATAGGTCATAAGAATTAGGAAAGACAGATGGAGGAAGAGAGTTCCAGAGTCTGGAGGTGAGTCATTAGCAGAATGGTAATGATATATGTAGTAAATGTAGGAAATAAAATATGTATA
Source organism: Halocaridina rubra (assembly GCA_037179515.1). Classification (NCBI taxonomy): domain Eukaryota; kingdom Metazoa; phylum Arthropoda; class Malacostraca; order Decapoda; family Atyidae; genus Halocaridina; species Halocaridina rubra. Next base: position 37,099 of record JAXCGZ010011692.1, on the reverse strand, counting down.
TAAAAAATCAATATATATTTGAAACTTGTATTTGAATCTTGTTGTAGTCTCCGTGGCAAAATGGTAGCGTCCGCGAGTCTGAGGCGGCAGGTCGAGGGTTCGCGCCATGTCACGGACCGAGGTTAGTAAGGGCATACACTCAGGGTAACGATTACATCGGCCAAAACAAATCCTTCGCAAAAAGGCAACCGTCCTAGCCCTTAGTAGAAAAGGGAGCTCGTGACGTAAAACCAAAACCATGTATTTGCATCCTGTTAATTATATCTTATCACCTGAAGGATATTACCTCCACGAGAAGCGTGAGTTTGGGGAATGGCGTCGTGTGGAGGTCCCCTCAGATGCAGACTCTTACACCCTTACCGGTCTCCAGTGTGGCACTCGTTACCAAGTCTACGTCAGTGCCTATAACCATGTTGGAGTTTCAGAGCCTAGTGAATCCATTCCATCAAAGACACAGGGTAGAGGTGGGTATCATTTCTATTATTATTATTATTATTATTATTATTATTATTATTATTATTATTATTATTATTGTAATCACCGTGGCTCAAGCGGTAGGTTCCGCGACTCTGAGGCGTCAGATCGAGGCTTCGCGCCCAGTCACGGTCTGAGGTTAGCAAGGGCATGCACTCAGGGTAACGATTACACCTGGCAAAACAAGTCCTCCGTAAGGAGGCAACCGTCCTAGCCCTTGATAGAAAAGGGAGTCCGTGACGTAAAACCGGAACAACTATTATTATTATTATTATTATTATTATTATTATTATTATTATTATTATTATTATTATTATTATTATTATTATTAAAACTCCTCCCTTTAAGATAGTGGTTGAGTCAAAGCACACATCTATGTCAACCGTGCTTCTAGAGGGTGTTCTTCTACCAGAACCCCTTCTAGTTCCTTGACTCTTTACTAGAGGGGATACAAAAGTTTAGTCTACTTTTACGACCTGAGGGGAATCATGAATCCGGTTTTTTTATCTGGCTATTTTTTTCTTTTCTTTATTCTTAATATTCTTATTTTTTTATGATTGTGACACCAGGACGGGCCAAAAAATAATAAAATAAAACAGCCTTTATTGGGCCTAGGCACGAAGAATACATAAAGTAAAGAGAGATGGAGAGTGTAATGACCTGTCAGATGTGAAAGGATTATAAAAGATGTGTAATGAATATCCAAGGATATTCAGTGTAGCTGTAGGCATTGATTTATTTTTCCTTCAGAGCCAATTGTCCCTGCTCAGTCCTCATTATTAAGAGTAAATGTGACGTCTATAGCACTAAATTTAGCCGCCTGGCTCGATGGAGGGTGTCCAATAACCTCAATGGTGATAGAATACAAGGTTAGTAATATCATATGTTTTATTTTAATGAAATTCTTCAATGGCATTTTAGTCTTGGTGTGAAAAAGAATGACAGTAACCTTGTGAAACTTTTTAGTTTTGTTGTTAAAGATCTTCTTCTTAATGAAATCTCCAGGAACACGGCCTGACATCATGGACCCTCGTCTCAAACCACGTGCGTTGGGACAACACGACGGAATTTCTGGTATTGGACTTGAAACCAGCCAGACGATATACCCTCAGGGTGACGGCGCATAACTCAGCTGGTTCATCAGTAGCTTCCTATCCATTTACAACTCTCACCCATCTTGGAGGTAAGATTTAAGGGTGCTCTTGGTACTAGTCAGCGTGGCTCAAACGGTAGCGTCCGCGACTCTGATGCGTCAGGTCGAGGGTTCGCGCTCCTTCACGGTCTGAGGTTAGCAAGGGCATGCACACAGGGTAACGAGTACATCTGCCAAAACAAGTCCTTCGCAAGAAGGCACCCGTCCTGGCCCTTGGTATAAAAGGGAGTCCGTGACGTAAAACCGGAACTTATATAGAAGAGTACCCTCATGGTGCTCTTGGTATATTCATACAATGCAAGTCACCTCCCCTAACCTAGGTAGTTCCGGTTTTATGTCACGGACTCCCTTTTCTACCAAGGGCTAGGACGGTTGCCTTCTTGCGAAGGACTTGTCTTGGCAGATGTAATCCTTACCCTGAGTGCATGCCCTTGCTAACTCAGACCGTGATGGGGCGCGAACTCTCGACCTGACGCCTCAGAGTCGCGAACGCTACCGCTTGAGCCACGGTGACTACCTCTCCTAACCTAGGTAGTATTTATTTATATTGTTGTCATGGAGCTGATGGGTTCTATCTCATATGAAAAGTTTAGCATGCTCTGCCTCTTAATGTCCATATTCCCTTCATCTCTGACTCTACATTTTCTTCTTCCTTTATGGAGATGGGGGAGTTCTCTCCAATTGAGGAGTTTTACACCCATTGCCTTACATAGTGCTCTCTCTCTCTCTCTCTCTCTCTCTCTCTCTCTCTCTCTCTCTCTCTCTCTCTCTCTCTCTCTCTCTCTCTCTCTCTCTCTCTCTCTCTCTCTCTCAAGTGAGGAGTTTTAAACCCTTTGCCTTATATAGTACTCTCTCTCTCTCTCTCTCTCTCTCTCTCTCTCTCTCTCTCTCTCTCTCTCTCTCTCTCTCTCTCTCTCTCTCTCTCTCTCTCTCTCTCTCTCTCTCTCTCATAATTTTTTTGATTTCTGTTTGGATAGGGATAAAATTATAGTAACTTTTCCGTGTTCCCATGATTGTTTTTAAAGTCCTATTAATGGGGCGGAACATGAGGCGTGCAAACTCCCCCCTCTTAGTGATCAATCCCTCCTCATTTTTTTTTTTTATGATTGTGACACCAGGACGGGCCAAAAAATAAAATAAAATAAAACTGCCCCCACCGAGCCTGGGCACAAAGAAAACAGTAAGTAAAAAGTAACAGAGATGGAGAGAGTAATGACTTGTCAGGTGTGAAGGGATAATAAGAGGTGTGTAATGAATATCCAAGAATATTCAGTGTTGATGTAGGCATAACAAATAACCGTAACTGAAGGAAGACTTAACATCGAACTGTCCTGGACAGTCTCTATTCAAGTTTAAATATCCTTCAGCTGTACATAGTGTGACAGAGTAGTCACCGTGGCTCAAGCGGTAGCGTCCGCGACTCTGAGGCATCAGGTCGATGGTTCGCGCCTCGTCACGGTCTGAGATTAGCAAGGGCATGCACTCAGGGTAACGATTACATCTGCCAAAACAAGTCCTTCGCAAGAAGGCACCCATCCTAGCCCTTGGTTGAAAAGGGAGTCCGTGACGTAAAACCGGAACAGAACATAGTGTGACAGTGTTTCGCTCTAAGTCACCAGAGGCTCTAGTTGATACCTTATTAGTTATTTAGTTAACTCGTAATTGTTAATTCGTAACTGTCTTTTCTTACTAAAAAAAAAACTCACTCCTTGCATCTTGTTGTAGTCGCCGTGGCTCAAGCGGTAGCGTGCGCGACTCTGAGGCGTCAGGTCGAGGGTTCGCGCCTCGTCACGGTCTGAGGTTAGCAAGGGCATGCACTCAGGGTAAAGATTACATCTGCCAAAACAAGTCCTTCGCAAGAAGGCAACCGTCCTAGCCTTTGGTAGAAAAGAGAGTCCGTGACGTAAAACCGGAACAAAGAACTCCTTGCATTTTGCAGATTATGATTATTTGCAATTTATATTTCAGTATATCGCTGATTTTAAATATATTTTGTTTAATATTCTTGTACGTGTAGAAAACATGATTCAAATTCAAAAATTTATTGACATAATGGTAATTATATAAAATGGCTCATGGCAACAGCCGCCCGTTGCGATACTACAGCTGAAGGGTTTTTTTTAACTTAAATAGGACTGTCCAGAACAGTTCGATATTAAGTCTTCCTTCAGTTACGGTTCTTTTTCTATGCCTACAGCTACACTGAATATTCTTGGATATTCATCACACACCTTTTATTATCCCTTCACATCTGACAAGTCATTACACTCTCCATCTGTTTCTCTTTACTTCATGTATTCTTCGTGCCCAGGTCCGATGAGGGCTGTTTTATTTTATTATTTTTTTTGGGCCCGTCCTGGTATCACAATCATAAAAAAATGGAGCTTGTTAGCAAGCTAACAAGCCAGCTCCACAACTAAGAAAAAAAAAATAAATAAAGATTTGTTCTTTAAAGCAAGCAATAATGACAATGAAAATTACAATAATATTAACAATTTCAATAATGAACTATGTCTATAGCAAATAAACCGAGAAAATAGATGAACTAAACTCTAATGTCAAACTTAGAAAAAAAAATTATATTGTTCATTCAGCACAAGAAAAATCATTTACTGACCACGTGGACAGTTATAATTGCGAAGAACTTTGTTTACGCAAAGTAATCAACGTTATCATTGTTTTGTTTGTTTTGGTTTTACGTCACGGACTCCCTTTTCTACCAAGGGCTAGGACGGTTGCCTTCTTGCACAGGACTTGTTTTGGCAGATGTAATCGTTACCCTGAATGCATGCCTTTGCTAACCTCAGACCGTGACGGTGCGCGAACCCTCAACCAGACGCCTCAGAATCGCGGACCCTACCGCTTGAGCCACGGTGACTACGGTCAATGTTTTCGCTCTCGACTTCGGAACTATACATACACTATGCATAAGAATACTTATACATAATATAAATGAATACGTATTCATATGCGTAAATTTACTATAATTGAATAAGTATACATAAAATGTCTGTAAATCTACATACATGCCCAATATAAAAACAATCTATTTCTCTGTGTTCTGCTTTTTCTTTTTTCTTATGTACGAGGCCTTAATCTTAGCGAATCTGATAGATAGGCTATTTATGCAATTTTCTTATTATAATATTGTTTTTGTTGATACAAAATGGATAATGTAGATACTTTTTCATGTTTTCTACCTATATCGTACGTTTTGAAAGATTTTTTTTTTTTTACTACATTCCATACTTGTGGAAACTATTTTGGAATTTAGCCATTATGTTCCTCTACCATAAGGCAGTAAGTAGCCAGACTTGCCTGTTAAGACTAGCTTAGTCTCGTCAGTATGAGATATGAGAAAGAATTTTAGGACTTGTGGTAAAGTAATTTAAGGGTTAGTTTTGTGAGTTATTTAATTCGAATATGAATTCATGTCACTATCACGCCATCGCTTGCAGTTGTGTACGAAACTACAAAAACTTTTTTTTTCCCTCAGAAAACTATTTTATTGGTCTTTATTTTTTTTTTATGAAAATACAATATCACACGAATTTGAAGACATGCTTAGGAACTGACATACAGGAGCCTCACATTCTATGGGACAAGGAAATCGAAGCAAAACTTTGTATAAATGTACAAACTTTCTGTTTCAGAAAATTCAGACACTTTTGTACGCTGGTCCGATTTAAATTGTCTGTGATATTATTACGTATTTCTAAATTATCGAACAGAAATTGAAACACATGCATAAGTTTTTTTTTATTCACTTGTGCTTGAGAAGGGGTCCAGAAGGACCCGAAATATAGCGTTATTGGATCAGCTGAAGAATCCCCCCGAGTACCCAACTGAAGAATCTCCCAACTGAGATCTCATGAAGAATCTCCCCCAACTGAAGAATCCCCCCCCAAGTGCCCGACGTAACAATTTCAGAGAGAAACTAGAGATGGGGTGTGTTGTGACATGTCAGATGGGAAGGGCAGAAGGGATGTGTTAGGTTAAGTTGGGTTAGGTTTGGTTATCTTTGGTTAGGTCTGTCTATCTACCTTGGAATATACGGATGGATGGATGGATGAATTTCAATTACGAAATAAAGACCTAAACCAACCTAACCTAATCTAACCAAACCTAAACAGACAAACAGATCAACTGAAGAATCTCTTTCCTGGGTGGGTCTGTGGGGAGATTCTTCAGTTGATCCGCGTTATTTTTCCCTACGTGTTGTTTCACTGATGGGCTTCCTTACCATTTAGTGCTGTATGCTAACAGTTTGTTTATATATATATATATATATATATATATATATATATATATATATATATATATATATATATATATATATATATATATATATATATATATATATATATATATATATATATATATATATAAATAACCCAGCCACTGAGGGGGGCAAGCCAGCCTCGACTTAGTACCGGTCCCAAACCCGGGTAGATGGGGAGGGTTGGCGGCAGGAAGGGCATCCGGCCATAAAAATTTTGCCAAAACCAAAATATGGCCAGTGCAGATAACTGACCAGAAACATCGACCCCACATAAAAGTGGGAAAAGACGTAGACGAAGAAGATATATATATATATATATATATATATATATATATATATATATATATATATATATATATATATATATATATATATATAAACAAACTTTAACATTTGGGAATTATATACCACCCTATGTTTGATTTCTTAAGTTGCGAAGATGGCCAGAAAAAAAAAAAAAAAAAAAGGCAGGATTCATATTCAGAAATCTGAACCATTAATCACACAAGATGCATGGAATAGATATTAGTTCTGTTATATAGAAAATTGTTCTATCCATTGCACCTTTGGTCAGTCTATTTCGTAGTATAATTAAGTCAGTAAAATGAGATAGACAAAGAATGGAGAGTATTTAGAAATACATGTGAAAGTATTTTGCTTAAAGACACCAGAGAGAGGCTAGAAGCGGATGCGTAATTAGTTCATTTAGTAACTTTTTTAACTTTTTTTTTTATATAAAACTAATTCTCACTCCTTGCATATTGCAGATTATGATTATTTGCAATTTATATTTCAGCTTATAGATAATTTTAAATATATATAGTTTTATATTCTTGTATGTGTAGAAAGAATGGTTTCAATATAAAATTTCCATTCTATTTCTGCTTTCTGATTATTGCCGAATTTTTTTCTCATGAACGAAGCCATTAGATACGTTGTTTACGAAATTTTCTTATTATAAAACTGCTTTGTGGATAAATTTCGTTCTTTTATAATAATTGCTCTTGGTAATAATTTTTTAAAATAAATTTTACTACTCTATGTCATTAGCCTGTCTAGATATATATTAGTATCTTTTTTTATTCTTTGAAGAGTTAAAATTCCTTCTCCTTCAACGCAAAGAACGTTCTGGAGATTTTTCGCCAGTAACCTATTTTTGCTTATAATAGTTCTCGTTTTTTTTTTATTTGCATTTGCTTGTTGCACCTCAATTATGGCAGGCGATTATGGCAGAGAGTCTCTGCCATAATTGCTTGCCAGGGACCACCACTACATTATCCCTCGAGTATTATACGAAAAATTACTGCTTTTGAATATGCATCCCTCAAGGGGGGTAAAATCATGACGTCGCCGAAAGGGACGCTTGATTACCCAATCAGTGTTGCCAAGCATGGGGAATTTTACCTAGAGTTTGGGGAATTTGGGTGACTGATGGGGAAATGGGGAATTTTGATCAAAATTTCCCATGGATTTGAAATTCTCTATACAGGTATTTTGATTACATTCGACTAAATAAATATCTATTAAACGGAATATTTCTATAATTATCATAGCATGATTAAATTAGATTTCGTTTTCTGGTAATAGATCCAGCTCTTTGGTCATATTTACGATTATTTTTTTTTTTAGGGATCTGTACAGAAGGCCTCTATTCAGGGATCTGTAAAGAAGGTCTCTATATCTATAATTAATTTATTATTGGTCCATTATTTGATTCAAATAAATTTATGGAAATGGGGAATTTTTGAAGGTTTGGGGGAAAATTTTTACCTGTTTAGGGAATTTCGGACCAACCAGCGTGGCACCTCCGCTCTCAACCATTCGGCTTCCTCTTAACCGGCTAGACTTCCGATCGACAAGATAGCACCCAAGCAGTCTCTCTTTCTTCCAACTTTTTACGGGGCGTCTTCACGGGAATTCATCTAGCACTAATATGGTGAGATAGTATATGGTAAAACTCTTTTGTTAAGCAATTTCGGAATTCGAGAAACTGGTTAAATTCGTTATTGATCAAATCTTAAGAAATTTTTCTCCGGTTCCAATCCCATGTGTAACGAACTTTCGTAGTTTACTTAATCCCGGAATTGTTTTGTTTTATGTCACGGACTCCCTTTACAACCAAGGGCTAGAACGGTTGCCTTCTTGCGAAGGATTTGTTTTGGCAGATGTAATCGTTATCCCGAGTGCATGACCTTGCTAACCTCAGACCGTGACGGGGCGCGAACCCTCGACCTGACGCCTCAGTCGTAATCGTTACCCTGAGTGCATGCCTTTGCTAACCTCAGACCGTGACGGGGCGCGAACCCTCGACCTGACGCCTGTCGTAATCGTTACCCTGAGTGCATGCCTTTGCTAACCTCAGACCGTGATGGGGCGCGAACCCTCGACCTGACGCCTGCCGTAATCGTTACCCTGAGTGCATGCCCTTGCTAACCTCAGACCGTGACGGGGCGCGAACCCTCGACCTGACGCCTTAGAGTCGCGGACGCTACCGCTTGAGCCACGGCGGCTACTAGATGATTTTGCTAATTACGTGATATCACTTCATGAACTCTAATATAATTTCACCCCTTTTCTATCATCGTAAATAAAGTTTTTTACGTCAATACTCGTAAATAGTTATTTCTAGAAATTGCAAATAATTTAAACTTTGCTGTAAATTGCAAATAAGTAATTTTGCCCTATTGGCATTGTATATGTTTCTTGTTAACTATGATTGGTAAAGATCCAGTATAACTCTGGCACCTAAATTCAACCCTCCTCAATAAGGTAAAGTCACTTCCCATTGGCATATTTGTTTAGAGTATCTGGTAGTTGGACTTTTCCCCCTGCTAGGAGGTTTGGTTAGGTTAGTTGGTAAAGGTCCAGTATAACCGGCACCTTAACTCTACCCTTCTCAATAAGGTAAAGTTACTTAGCATTGGCATATTTGTATAGAGAATCGGGTAGTTGGACTTTTCCCCCTGCTAGAAGGTTAGGTTAGGTGGCAAAGCTCCAGTATAACTCCAGCACCTTAGTTCTGCCCTCGTCAGTAAGGTAAAGTTACTTTGTATTGGCATATTTGTATAGAGTATCTGGTAGTTGGACTTTTCCCCTGCTAGGAGTTTAGGTTAGGTGGTAAAGGTCCAGTATAACTCTGGCACCTTGAGTCAACCCTCCTTAATAAGGTAAAGTTACTTCCCATCGGCATATTTGTATAGAGTATCGGGTAGTTGGATTTTTCCTACTGCTTGGAGGTTAGGTTAGGTGATAAAGGTGCAGTTTATAACTCTGGCACCTTAATTCTACCCTCCTCAATAAGGTAAAGTTACTTGGCATTGGCATATTTGTATAGAGTATCTGGTAGTTGGACTTTTCCCCCTGCTTGGAGGTTAGGTTAGGTGGTAAAGATCCAGTATAACTCTGGCACCCTAATTCTACCCCCCCTCAATAAGGTAAAGTTACTTGGCATTGGCATATTTGTATAGAGTATCTGGTAGTTGGACTTTTCCCCCCTGCTTGGAGGTTAGGTTAAGTGGTAAAGGTCCAGTATATCTCCAACACCTTAGTTCTACCCTCCTCAATAAGGTAAAGTTATTTCGCAGTGGCATATTTGTGTAGAGTATTGGGTATTTGGACTTTTCCCCCTGCTAGGAGTTTAGGTTAGGTGGTAAAGGTCCAATATAACTGGCACTTTAATTCTATCCTCCTCAATAAGTTAAAGTTACTTGGCATTGGCATATTTGTATAGAGTACTGGGTAGTTGGACTTTTCCTCCTGCTAGGAGGTTAGGTAAGGTGGTAAAGCTCCAGTATAGCTCTGGCACCCTAATTCTACCCCCCCTCAATAAGCTAAAGTTACTTGGCATTGGCATATTTGTATAGAGTATCTGGTAGTTGGACTTTTCCCCCTGCTTGGAGGTTAGGTTAGGTGGTAAAGTTCCAGTATAACTCCAACACCTTAGTTCTACCCTCCTCAGTAAGGTAAAGTTATTTCGCAGTGGCATATTTGTATAGAGTATTGGGTTGTTGGACTTTTACCCCTGCTAGGAGTTTAGGTTAGGTGGTAAAGGTCCAATATAACTGGCACCTTAATTCTATCCTCCTCAATAAGTTAAAGTTACTTGCCATTGGCATATTTGTTTAGAGTATCGGGTAGCTAGACTTTTCCTCATGCTAGGAGGTTAGGTTAGGTGGTAAAGGTCCAGTATAACTCCAGCAACTTGGTTCTACCCTCGTCAGTAAGGTAAAGTTACTTTGCATTGTCATATTTGTATAAAGTATTGGGTAGTTGAATTTTTCCCCGGTTTGGAGGTTAGGTGGTAAAAGTCCAGTATAACTCCAGCACCTTAATTTTACCCTCCTCAATAAGGTAAAGTTCGCATTGTCATATTTGTACTAACCTTAGGGTAGGTTTAGGGTAGTACAAATATGCCAATGCGAAGTAACTTTTCCGCATTGAGGAGGGTAGAATTTAGGCGCTGGAATTATATTGAACCTTTACCGGTTAGGTTAGGTATAGCACGGGCTCATGGGGTCAGTATAGATTTCATTAAATGCCTGGTAAAGGTCCAGTATAACTCCAGTGCCTAACCTAACCTAGCTGGAGGAAAAGTCCAATCCCCCGATACTCTATACAAATATGCCAGTGCGAAGTAACTTTACCTTACTGAGGAGGGTAGTATTAAGTGCCGGAGTTATACAAGGCCTTTATCCCACAATATGATGAATACATACTGTATTTATCTTGGTGATTCTTAATATACAGTGGAGACCCCAACCCATGAATTTAATTTGTTCGCAGAAAAACTTCTTGGCTTGGATTGTTCTTGGGTTGGATTTATTTTTCCCATTGCAAAGCATGTAAATTCAATTAATCCATTCCTGGTCACAATAAATATTCATTTTAAAAATTTTTAGTTTCTAAAAACATGAAATATAATACAGGTTAAATGTATTTCTTCTGTAAAAGGAAAATTACTTTAATAATAGAAAGGAATTCTACTCTATTAAAGTAAAACTTGTACATATTCAGGTATACAGTATGCACTAGTTGATCCCAGTATAAAATAGCAAAGTCCAGCACTTAGAAAAAGTTGTTACATTCTCCCACTAATAACAAATACTGTACAGTAGAAAAAAATACATACTGTAGGTAAAAAACAATAATGTAAGAAACTACTGTATTTACTTTTGTGCATGACTGTTGCTGGCATACATGGATGGTGGTGGAGGAGGAGGTGAACTAAATTTTAGGAGTCTCCCAATATCACAAACACTTTTAACTTTCTTAGGAGCCATAATAAGGGCTATATGAATGGTAAAACAATGGAATATAAAGCAAGAACTAGTAACATTATGAACAAACCACACAGCGCGGGCACCAATGCAGAACTGAGAGCACGCGAGTGGGACACTTGGTGGCTTGGCCAACTTGTGCTTTCGTGGATTAGGGTCAAAATTTGTTCAAAATTTTGTTTGTGGGTACTGGCGTTCATAGGATGGGGGTCTCCACACTATTGGGAATAAAGTGTTTTGAGTTATAAGTTGCAAGTACTTCAAAAGGTGGTTTTTCCCTCATGGCACTGCAAACTTTCTTGCTAACCAAATTTGAATGAATATATATTTATCTCGAAGATTCTTCCTTTATTGTAAATAAAGTGATTTTATTATATAAATTACAAATAATTAAGAAGTAATTTTGCCCTATTGGCATTGCATATGTTTACTGTTACCCACAATTTAATTTATACATACTGTATTTGTCTCGTTTATGCTTCATTTATTGTGAATAATTGTTTTACGCTAATGCCGGCAAATCATTAATGATTTTGAATGCTCTTACGTTAGTATAAATATTTTTGGTTAGCTGTGACTAACCAATATATTTTCACCATGTAGAATAATTTTGGAAACTCATATGTGTGCTCAATGCATCCGGTTTTCCCATTATTAATGGTGTGTCGTTTCAGTATCTGCAATTGCAATGTCCTTTATTCAACTCTGTGTGATCGAGGTGAGGCCAAAGTCTTGGCATACGTCTGTTATGCCGGAAATTGAAATCGTGCTCACCGCCTCAGGGATTTGAGGCAGTATTCCATAAATTTAAATTATAAATTTGTTCCAGCTTTCCAAAAACTAATTCAATTTTTTTTAATGTCATTGCAGTTCCAAAATTAAAAGGAAGTTGAATTATGATTTTCATTTGAACGAGTTCAGTACCTTGAGTCCCCTTAGTAAAACAAACTTAACAACAACGTCCCCACACATAGGTAGAAGTTATTTTTATGCCTCCAATTTCATATACCTTCCATTTCTTTATCTTGCAGCCACTCTGTCACCAGAGTTAATAGTTCATGGACCATTAGGTGAAGCTCCCTGGTACCTGGATTCTCACGTCTTGGTTGCCATTGTCATTGCTTGTATTTTGGTGCCAATGGCTGTCTGTGTTGCTGTGGCATACACCTGCCACAGAACTCGTACACAGACACCCACCCATAAAGGCAAGTTTGTATGGTCTTCTACAGTTATCTATTATGCTGTTTGAAATGAAGGAATTAAAATACTGTATTGAGGGACAGAGAAAGGAAGTAATAAAAGCGTCAAAGCAGTGGTTGCACTTCCAGCCCCAATCATAATTCTCATTATTTCATTCTTTCTGATCCTGGAATTTCCAGATGCATTTTTTAGAACTTGTTTCCTTTCTTATCTCAGAAGTAAACCACGTCTACAACGACCTGACTCCTGACTCTGGACTCACTTCGGATACGCTTCTACAAGGTCAGAGCTTGGAGATTTTAGAAGCTTATACTCCGTCTACTCTCCCTTTGGGGTCTTATGCCGAAATCTCTCCCTATGCCACTTTCAGGATGCCCGGCGAGAACAAAACTCCTCCTCCACCGCCTTTGCCATCGGTCAGTGAGATGTTAAAGTGTTGTTAATTATAATAATGTGACTACATACATATTGAATTGCTGTAGTCAGTTTTGTAAGGAGGTGGCCGAGTTAAGGCACAGATTCTTATTGTTTGCTGTTTTATATGTCACTATTAATCCAGATTCCAATGGGGGATGGATAAGCACAGGTTGGAGCTCGGGAATCATGGCTGGAGGACCCGTAAAATGACATGCAGAGGGCTTGAACGTGTATTTGTAGCTTCTTACCACTGACCTGCTGTATTTTTATTTGTTTCCTCAAAACACATTCAGTACAGTATTAACTGACTGCATTACATGGAATTAGAGAATTTATTTTCAATTTAGTGATCATATAGTGTACTATGCTTATGTTCTAATATAGCTAAGTTTTGTTTACTATTATTTCTGTTACTAGTTATGCTTCAGTAGACGTTGTAATATAGTATATATTGCTTTTAAAAAAAAATACGTTAATACGTTTTTATATAAAAATTTTTTATTTATATACAGAACTTATAAATCATACTTATGAGGGGGTTTGCTGAGTCAAAGCAAATAACTTGACTCTTTGGTCAACTTTTACGACACGCAGGGGAAAATGGAGGCAGCATATACATGTCTGTAGGGAGGTTTGCTTAAGGCCCCCTCGCCTTGTGCTGAGGAAGGCTCTGTCTACTCGCTTTTTTTTCTAGCGTGCTGAACCTAACGCGAGATTGATGACCTCCCTTACACAGCCTGTAGCCAGTGTGGTGGAATCGGGATACAGCCGGGTTAAGAGAAAAGGTCAACAACTACCTGAAGGAGGTGAGAGAGAACGACACCCCCAACAGTGCCACCTTCATCGCTGCTAACCCCATTGACCATTACACGACATTATTTTTAGTTTTTTACGTGTCTGTGTTTATATTAAAGTAAATCTTTCCTGAAGACTCATGCTCGAAATTGATGTAATCAGTAAATAAGTATTCTTGAATTTATTCATAAGTAGATAGTATTTTACATCAGACTGACCATGCAAATTATTTACCGACCCTTAACATGAGGAATGACCACGCAAATTATTTACCAACCCTTAACATGAGGAATGTAATTGCTTATTATTAATAAATATTTCCTGAAAGCTTCGTATTCCAAATTAGTATACGCAGTAAATGAGTATATTTCCTTAAAATATACGTGTAGATAGTATTTTACAGCAGTTGAACGGCTTCCAATCTTTTCCGACTCATAGTCGTATCGAAGTTTAAGAATGCATTCAACTTTACAAAAATGTGATTGTAAACGCAACATTCGGTAGATTGTAGAAACTCCCTTCATACCATCTCATACTTCTGTAAATAAGAAGTATTTTAGGTCAATAGTAGGTCAGCAAATGTCAGTTTTTGTCACACTTCATCTCAGGTAATATTTATACAGTATATAATAGAATGCTTTGCCACCTGTTTGACCAAGTAATTTGAAACTCCTAATGTACGAATTCCCTCACTTTATAGCTCCAAATTCTCGTCCCATAAGCTGTGACATTTTTCTTGAATCATGTTACTGCAAACAGAGTTCACCACATCCCTTCTTCCCCATGAAATTTCAGTATAAACTTGCCAAGAAAAAAATTCCTTACCTATTTTAAGTGAATATTTTATCCCCATATTGAGAAGCATGGGTAGTTCAGAGAAGCATTTCATTGTTTACAAGCTTGTAGACTATCACAAACCTTAGCTTACAATTATTGATTATTATTATTCTTGTTTTCTTTTCTTTTTCTTTTTTTAGCATAATTTGCCTTTTTATTTCAACATCTTATTACTTGCTTTGCCAAACAATGCCATTGGTCTTGAGCATGCAATTTCTCACATCAGCCTGTCCTGAGCTATGGTAAATAATCTTATTTCTTGCTTTGCCAAACAGTGCCATTGATCTTGAGCATGCAATTCCTCACATCAGCCTATCCTGAGCTATGGTAAAAACACCTTTCCAAAACTTCATTTTGGACTGAACATTGGTGTCTTAATTTGATCCAGCTCCTGACACCCTCATTTTGCTTTTAGTCCTGAGCTTGCAAGTCCTTACACCAGCTTGTCCTGAGCTACAGTAAAGACACCTTTCCACCACCATTTTTGGCTTGGCATTGATGTCTGAGGCTGATCCAGCTTCATTTTTTCAATTTATTTTTTCCCATATCCAGCATCACCCTAAGCCACTTACACTATCCATCATCTACATAGATTCCTTGCCCTTGAAAATCCATTTAATAAGTAATCCCTCAACTCTCACCTGCCTACAAGACTTGCATGCTGATCTTATACACGCCTTCAAGATGAGACACCAAACTTGCTCAGCCATACTGAAGGGGCGCCATTTTCCAGGCCTGCCACCAAACTTTCGCCCTGCTCCTCTGGACCACATTTACGAGAAGAGCAACAAAGCTGCCAAGGGCAAGAACATCGCTAGGTGTCCTTCAGTTGCTGAAAAAGGTGTGTCAGTGGGTGCTTGAATTCTAATTCATTAATGAATGACCAAAATAACATCAATTGGCAGATTCATGAATACTAGAATGACCAAAGTAACACCTGTTAGCAGATTAATGCATGCCAAAAGGGCCAAAGTAACCAATTAGCAAATTAATGCATGTCAGAATTACCTATGTAACACCAATTGGCAGATTAATGCATACCAGAAGGACCTAAATAACACCAATTAGCAGATTCATTTTTGCCAAAAGGACCTAAATAATAATAATGATATAGCAGATTGATGTATGCTAGTAGAACCTAAATAACCCAAGTTGGAAAATTATTGCATGCCAGGACATAAATAACACCAGGTGGCTGACTGATGCATGTCAGAATTACCAAAATAACACCAGTTGGTCAATTAATGCATGCTAGAAGGACACAAATAAGACCATTTGTCAAATTAATGCATTCCAGAATGATTAAAATAACACAAGTTGGCATATTAATTCATGCCAGGACTGCTGTGCTGTGGATAACAGAAACACCCCTACTGTGAACAACTGAGTTATGAATATTCAGATATGAACAAAAGCTACCCATGTATTCATATTTGATAAACCTAATGTTCCTTTATGCATGATGTATTATGAAATCTGCAGACACTGTGGTGCTGTTATAGTAGTTCAGTCGCAGAAGTGATGCGGTGCACACTCGAATTAGCAGACTGTCGGATGTACTTTAGTATACCTCCATCTTAGATACTGGCATGTTTGTTGCTGGTATCTCTTTCACTCCTTCTTAGCTATTTCAATTAGAGGTCACCATAGTGGATCAGTCTTCTCCATATCACCCTGTCCCTTGCGTTTTTCTTCATCACACCACACATACCCTCATGTCCTCCCACACCACATCCATAAACCTCCTTTTTGGCTTAACTCACCCCTTCCTGCCTGGTAGCTTTATCCTCTGCAGCCTTCACCCAACATACCCCTCAAACTCATCCCTCCTCAGCACAGGCCCAAACCATCTCGGTCCCGCTTCTCTCCCCCCAAAGACTACTGCAGCATATATGATTTAAATAACTCAAGAAACCTGGTTGTTAGAGAACTCCACTTATAGATTTCTTTTCCTATATAAGATATTACTCTCCAAAGCCTTAATTTCTGATGTTATAATTATTCTTGTTACTTACAAAAAAACCCCTCATATTTGATGTTTTAATTATTCTTGTTACTTGCAAAAAAGTATTCATATTTAATATAATTATTTTAGTTAAAATAAAATTAACTCATTTTTGATGTTACAATTATTCTAATTACTTACAAAACACTGGCTTCATTTTTTATGATTATTCTAGTTACTAGCAAGGAAGCGAGTGGGTCGTCAGTGACCTCTGTAAGCAGTAATCACGAAGAGCTCGTGAGGGCCTTCAATGCTCATGCCAGTGAGACCCCAACGACACCAGAATCTGGAAGAAGAAACAAATGTGGTAAAGAGCAATGCATGATTAATTTTGATATATTGTAGAGTTTTCACCGTTTTATGACACAATTAGTCCCAGTTCGAATGGGGGGTGAACGCAAAAACGTTGGAACTCTAAGGGGAGAAAGAGCGAAACGCCTTACTAACCTCCCGCTGTGGGATCAAACCCATGTCAGGCTAGTCACAAAGTTCATCACTGTACCACTTAATTACTATGAGTAGTTCAGTGGTACATGATTCCTAAATATGGTGTAGATAATATAAATAATTTCAAGCTAATTTTTCTTGATTGTAGCAACGTGTAACTTTCATTTATCCAAACCCAAGAATTAGTACATTTAATATATTCTAATAATGACTGTTGATTTCTTCTCTTTCCATACTAGGCGTTGCCACGAGCAGTGAAGTGACGACAGAATCTGATGCCGCTGCAGAGCCAGACCTTTTATCCTTTTGCACATCTATTGGAAATTCCAGAGCTTTGAGGGTACCAGCTCTCTTCAAACCAGGTATGGATTGGTATGAAGAGATTTTATATCCGGTAAAGTGTTTCAATCCAATCAGATGGCTGGACAGGATAAAGAATGGGTATAATAAAAGTTATTGCAGGTAGGACGGTTTAGGGCCATGGTAAGATGGATATAATAAAAGCTAGTGCAAGTAGGACGATTTAGGGCCATGGTAAGATGGATATAATAAAAGCTAGTGCGGGTAGGATGGGTTAGGGCCATGGTAAGATGGATATAATAAAAGCTAGTGCAGGTTGGACGGTTTAGGGCCTTGGTAAGGAAGGTGAGACACAGATGATTTAGTCATTTGCTGAGGAGGGATGAAGGGTAAAGATGGTTTATTGCAACAGATGGGTGGACATGATAAAATGGGTATATTAAAAGCTAGACCAGGGAGGACGGTTTGGGACATGGAGACCGAGGCGAATCTGAAATGGTGTACATATGCTGAAGAAAAAATCTACAGATGAGCACAATTTTGTTTGCTTTTACTGAACATGCAGAAAGCAATTCTAAAGTATCTAAGATAATGTAACTAGGTCTCTAAAGCGTCCACAATATTAAAGCGGCAATTAAATCTCAATAGCTTCCACAACATTGGAAAATAATGAGGTCTCGAAAGGGTCCACAATTTATTTTTTTTTAACTTATTATTATTATTATTATTATTATTATTATTATTATTATTATTATTATAATAATAATACCGGGACAGGCAAAAACTGCCCTCATCAATAAAGGCCCGGGCACGAGAAAATGCCAAGACGAAGGAAGAAAACACCAAGATGAAGGAAAAGAAAAAGGTTAAAGACAAGGCAGAGATGAGGTAATGTCACAAAGGAATACGACAGACAGAAAAAAGTCAATGTACTTAGGACCCAGAGATGTGGACATACAAAACGGAAATGGCGAAAACTTAATCTACGTTAGGTTAGGTTAATGTCTATAGCAATTATGGGAGTAAGCTACAATTACCTTATCAAACTGTGAGCCTTTAATATCTAGACCTTCTTTACCTTACCTAACCTAACTGATGGTAAAAGGTAGCCTTACTCAATGAGAAGAGTTGGTATAATGAAAAGAACATATGGCAGTGAAATTATTGAGAGAAAACCAAGCCACTAGTCTACAAGATGCTAGTGAAAATCAGCGACCCCCTATGCATATGAGAAGTCATTTTCTCGTGTGTGTGTGTGTGTATATATATTATATATATATAATATATATATATATATATATATATATATATATATATATATATATATATATATATATATATATATATATATATATATATATATATATATATAACATGCAGATAAATATATATAGTCAAAGACAGATAAAGAAATTCTGAAGCATAATAAGAGAAATATAAGTTTATTTAAAGTAACGAGAGAGTATGCGTACCTCAGTCATGCTGTACAAAAAGCTTGAACAAAAATTTAAAATTCTACAGAAGTAATTAGGTCTTTAATGCCTTCACAACTTCAAAATGGTAATTGGGTTTCTAAACCCTCCACAACATAGAAAAACTAATTAGGTTTCCAAAGCCCCCCCACAACATAAGAACAGTAATTAGGTCCGTAAAGCCCCCACTGCATAAAAAAGTAGAGAGATCACTAAATCCACCACAATATTGAAAAAGTAATTAGGACTCTTAAAGCCTCCTAAACTTAGAAAAAGTAATTAGGTCTAAAGCCTCCACAACTTAGAAAAGTAATTAGATCTAAAGCCTTCAAAACTGCAAAATTCAGAAAAAGTAATTAGGTCTCTAAAGCCTCCTCAACTTAGAACAAGTAATTAGGTCTAAAGCCTTCAAAACGGTAAAATTCAGAAAAAATAATTAGGGTCTAAAGCCTTCAAAACATAGTAAATTTCATGATATCCACTTATGTTTTCATTAGCAGATGGTGATTATTCAACTGTAGCTGACACAGTGGGCGGCATATCAAGAACAGAATCCACAACGAGCCAGGAAGAAGAGGAGGATTCTGACGAAGCTAAAGGATTAAAGCGATCTCACAGGAGACCTCCAAGGGGCCAGGAGCCTCCAGCTAGGCAGCAAGGACACAGGCCCTCCAGAGGTGATCCCGATTACAGCTATGCCAGACCAGTCAAGAAACCTGGTCCTCCACCTCCTCCCCTGTCTTCAACAGAGAGTAACAGGTGATTTTGCTGCGTTTTTTTTTTTCCCATAATGTTCACCATTCGAAACTTAGGATCTGTTGGGAATATATAATTTGCGAGGCCTTATTAGCTTCTGTTGCCTAACATTATCTCGTGCTTTGTGGTTATATTCTTCCATTGATGTTCTATTTTTTCTTTGGATTGCCTGTCTCATTTTCATGTTTTACCAGAATACAGACCAACTCTCGATTATATATTTTTTTAATTCTAGTTTTATGCTATCTTGTCATCATTTTTCATATTTTTTCTTTGTTATGCTCATTACATTATGGAGTTTAGTGAAGACCCCCTAGATGGGGACAAAAATACCTCCTACATTAAGTCAAATCGATTTACTTTGACTCGGCCACTCCCCTAATAATGATGATCATGACTTTTATCTATAAATTATTTTATGAAGATCTGTAGTTAGCAAACTTACATAGATAATACTATTTTTATATATATTTGTATGTCTTACAGTGCTGAATATACAGATGGTTGGCCAAGAGCTGTCACAGAGGAAGCGTACAGCCGTCGACACACACTGGAATTCTCAGAAGCGGAATGTGACCATCCGTCTGTGAAAGAAGGTAGGGGAAAAATTCATATATTTTGGACTTTCTTTTTATCTGTGAAATAAAATGCTGCATAAGGAGATATGTAAAAGCTAATATCCTTTACTATTTTTATCTTTTTTGTAGCCGTATGCTTTGTCATATAAACCATTTTCCAGAAAAAGAGACACCTTTTAGCATTTTATCTTGTAGCCAAGCTTATATTTCTTTCTTTCCCTTCTGCAGTCTATTGCATTATCCTCCCTCACCACCCTCATAAGCCTCCCCTGTGGTTTACTTCTCCCCCTCCTGCCTGGCAGCCAAGCTTATATTTTTTTCTTTCCCTTCTGTAGACTATTGCTTTATCCTCCCTCACCACCCTCATAAGCCTCCCCTGTGGTTTACTTCTCCCCCTCCTGCATGGCAACCCCATCTTCAGCATCCTTCACTAAACATGCTTCCCACTATTCCTTACTGCACACCCAAATCATCTCGGTCTCGCCTCTTACCATTTTCCAACACCAACCTACGTACTCTGTACCCTAATATACAAAGTTTCTATCATCCTTGTCACGCCCAAAGAAAACCAGTGTCCTCAACACTACCACCTCCATCGGTGCCTTTTGTCTTTTTGT
Organism: Halocaridina rubra; assembly: GCA_037179515.1. Lineage (NCBI taxonomy): Eukaryota > Metazoa > Arthropoda > Malacostraca > Decapoda > Atyidae > Halocaridina > Halocaridina rubra. The sequence continues at coordinate 16,490 of JAXCGZ010011692.1, read as the reverse complement.
CAGTGAGACTGTCTTCAAATTATACAACAAAGCTGGTCTTATTAACATCCTATAAAATTTACCTTTCAGTCTTTCAGGATCCCTTCTGTCACATAACGCTCCTGTTACTTATCTCCACTCACCATCCTGGCAAAACTCTCTACCAATCTCTCCGTTACTTTGAACAGAAAGCCCCAACTACTATTTTATATCCACCTTCAACACTATGGCTCTCAGCTTCACTATTCCACCGCCCTCCTCATACGCACAAGTTCTCTTTCTTGCTTGCTGACTTTCATGCCTCTATTCTCTAGTGCATACCTCCACCTATCCAGGGTTGCCTTAACCTCTTCCTCGCTCTTACTAGTGATCACAGTATTATCCACAAACATCATAGTCCACCATGACACTTGTTTGATGTTGTCTCTCAGTATGTCCATCATCAATGCAGACAAGAAAAAGTTCAGACTCGATACTTGATGCACTCCCACCTTCACCTTGAAATCATTCCTTTAAGTACTCACTAAATCAATTTACTTGCATGTGCACAAACTAATATTTTCTTTTCTTCACGTTTCACAGCTTTGGAACCCCTGGACCAACTAATGGTCGATTTGGAGTTGGAAAAGATCGTCTTTGACACCAGCAAAGGTGGGAAGTTGTTTACTACACCTCTTTGACATAATTTCCAGTATTCTGGTAAGTAAAAGTAGTATAGTAAATAATCATGACTGCAAATACTGTACAGCTGCGTGGAACTCATATGATTAATGTGGGAATTAAAAAAAATTTAAAACTAAATTATATATAGAAAATGAAACACATTTTTGAACGTTAAAAAAAATGAGTCTCAGACGGTGTCATTATAAGACATTGAACTCGAATCTAGATATGGTACTGTTATATGAGGTGTTATTAAAATGTGCGAATTAAACATAAGCGAGGTCTTGCGTAGAATATGATAACCATTTTTAAATGTTCTGGGAAGTAAAAGTAACATGAAGGTAAACTGCTACAAATATTCCAGTTCTGGGAAGTAGTCTGAAATGAAGAAGATGAACTCTGCTGCAAATATTCTAGTTCTGGTAAGTAAAAAGTCTAAAATGAAGGTAAACTCTGCTACAGATATTCGTTCTTTTAAGTTCTGGGAAGTAAAAGTTTGAAATAAGATAAACTCTACTACATATATTCCAGTTCTGGGAAGTAAAAGTCTGAAATGAAGATAAACTCTGCTACAAATATTCGTTCTGTTAAGTTCAGGGAAGTAAAAGTTTGAAATAAGATAAACTCTACTACATATATTCCAGTTCTGGGAAGTAAAAGTCTAAAGATGAAGGAAAACTCTGCTACAAATATTCCAGTTCTGGTTCTAGAAAGTAAAAGTCTAAAATGATGAAGATAAACTTTTGCTACAAATATTCCAGTTCTGGGAATTAGTCTAAAATGATGAAGGTAAACTCGGCTACAAATATTCCAGTTCTGGGAAGTAAAAGTCTAAAATGATGAAGGTAAACTCGGCTACAAATATTCCAGTTCTGGGAAGTTCTGATTAGTAATGGGGAAAATTAAATGCTATAACACGAGATCATATACAAAATGAAGCCCCCCGGGAAATGATGGTATAATTGAGGGCTTGTGAAAAAAGTAAACGCGCGGCTAATACTGATTAGGTTTGTGAAATTCTAATACCGATTAGTTTTGTGGAATTCTTAGTATAAAGGGCATGTAAAGAGTGGAAGATGAAATTTTAAAGTGATTTTGTTTTTTTAAATGCTGTGCAGATAAGTGAAGGTATTTAGAGTTTTGTGGGAATTTAACTTTTAATAGTCGTATATAGTAAATATATCAATTATTTGGTATTGCATACTCATACACAGTATATAGAAAATATATCAATTTTGGAATACTTTACGTTCAAGTATAGAAAATAAATCCATTTTTTAATACTGTATGCTTTCGTGTACAGAAAGTAAACACATTTTCAAAGACTCGACAGTAATGGAGGGTTCATATGCTCATATAGAATATATATCTACTTTTGATTATTGTTTCCCCTCGTGTACAGAACATTAATATAATATAAATTTAGTAACGAAGCGTTCGTTTGCGTACTTTGGAAATGTAAACATACAACACGAACTCTCAGAATAGAAAATAAACCCCCCTTGAGATTTACTCATGGTTTTATGAGGCTCTGAAATATAAAATGGAGTTGTGAAATCTTGAAATTACATCTTGTATGTTCTTAAACATATTTTGATATTCAAGAGACGAAAGGTGAATCATATGTAGAAAATGGAAATGTCAGAGTTCTTGTGAAGTTCTTAAATTTTTTTTATTTATTTTTTGTTAAATTCTGGAGTTGGAAATTGAATCATATAAAGAAAAACATAATTATTAAAATTTTGTGAGAGTTTTGTTAAGTTTTTAGGAGTATTTCTGATAAGTCTGGTGTTTTAACTGAATCATAAAGTAGAAAATTAACTCATTTTTGGTAAATTTGTAATATTAGGCGAGGTCCTTAGCAACATGGTGTAATTTAAAGAATATAAAACGGAGTTTTGTATGTGTAGTAAACACTTTTTTAGCTACTATGCAAATGATTAATTTAAAATAAAATAAGCTTATTGAAAAAGCAGAGGCGAGGGATAGTGATAACAAAGCCCGACTATACACCTATCATATAACTGGGTTCCAAGCCTTCTCTCCAATCACGTGGACCTAGTGATCACCAGGTGGTGCTATGTAGTTTTGTGATGATCTTAATGAGACATGTGACCCAATATCGACTTTGTCCGCTTCGGCTCGAAGAACATATTACGCTATATGTTAAATTTTTGCTCATATGGTTGGGCCTGGGAATACCAGGGAAATTTGTGGTCTGATTCTGGATTTTGTGACTTGAGCGATTGTTTATATTTCGTTATTGTTCGGTCATTTTTCTTAGATTGCGGCCACCCTGTGGCTTCTGGCCGGAGAAAGCATTAATATATATATATATATATATATATATATATATATATATATATATATATATATATATATATATATATATATATATATATATATTTATATATATATATATATATATATATATAATACACCAGACTTCATCTGACTAGTTGTTAGTGACGTAAATATGTAAAATATATCTAATTTTTGATAAGATATAAACTGGCGTTAACATATATGTAAATATATATGAAATACGCAGATAAATCGAATGATAAACTGACCTACTTTACAAGGTGTAAACTGATGTAAAGTGGTAAATTAAAGAGTTTAATGAAAATTTTTGGCGAAATTGGAATAACGCGTCTTGAAATTAATAGTGAAAAAAAAAAATAATAACACATGCGAAAAAATTGTTCGATTTAGTAACTATCGACCGCCTTGTAGGCAGTTTCCCACCATGGTTCCATGTGCTTCAATCTCTCTTCACCCAGCATACCGCGTGGATATATCGCTTGTTGTAACTGTTGTTGTGGTAAACTTTGTGTTTCCTGTGCTCTTTTGCATATGGCCAGGGAAAGACTGTGGAATTGCTAATACTTCCAAAAGGGTGGTGAAAAAGGCAATAAACCTTAAAATAAAATCGCAAATGTTTGCCAGTTATGAGTGTGATGAGAGTACGGCTGCTGTAAGACTTTTGCAGCTAGGGGTTTGTTCTACAGCTTCACACTCCTCTTCTCCCACCTCTTATGTTACGTGCTCACCGGTCAGAATCTTTCCTTTCCGACCTACAGTTATGATAATAATAATACATTATTATTATAATGATGATAATAATAATAATAATTATTATTATTATTATATAAACTCATAATTATTATTATTATTATTATTATATAAACTATGTCACTTTTCAGTTATTTTCATTCTAAATTAGCTACTCCTCTGTCTTTAAATCAATATTACACACACACACACACACACACACACATATATATATATATATATATATATATATATATATATATATATATATATATATATATATATATATATATATATATATATATATATATATATATATATATATATATATATATATATATAGTACCGACTTTTGTGACTCTTCTATAATTGTCATTATTAACTCCCTATATGGCTGTGTTGTTATGATGAAGAACATTTTGAATTAAATATATTGTATGTTATTCTCATTCTTATGTAACTAATTATATTGTTATAGTTTTTAAGTAATTCTCTGTTATATTGATAGATATATGCTTTGATACATATTAAGAAAAGTGTTTTCTCTGTTTGGGATTATATATATATATATATATATATAATATATATATATATATATATATATATATATATATATATAGTTTGGATTAAATTCCTCTTACCTTGATATTATGTATTATGTTGAATAATTCCAATGATGAGTCAAGATGAGTGACACGTAATAATGATAATATCAAAAGACAGCACGAACCAGAAAATACAAATACCAAACCGGCCGGTAAACAAAGCATAAACGTCACCAATAACACAACTTCTCTGCACAGTAACTGGATCTCTAATCCCTCACCGCCACTCACCCAACTCAGCACCAGCAACTCTCCGCCATACGTAAACTTCCACAAACTACCAAACTACTTTTAGACTTGACTAAACTACATACCCCCCTGATCTTAAGATCAAAACAAAAACCAAGACAATCTTTGATTGATACTAAATAAAAGGAAAAAAAATTAACGTATGTAAATTTACAACAGAATTATATTACTCAGACGTATAGTCATCCAACTCAGAAAGTCATCCAACCAGGCAGGTCGCTGTCTTGTTCGTCTGGGATGTGTAAGTGTTAAAATATGCACATCATCAGATGTACAGAACTATCTCCACTTTTCTGCCAGTCTTCATAGGTATCTTAACCCTATCCTCCTCATCTGATTCCTCAGACAAAAACTGAGGAATAAGTACTTTGCTAATGTTGAGTATGTGACGTGGCATGCCATCTACAGACATATTGTTTTTGGATGAGATACCAGTAATGTAGCCTTTCTTCCATTTAGTTGTACATTGTGTATTAGGTGGTGTCACCCAGACTTCCTAATCTATTCTCGCCAAAGAAGTCTTTATCAATCTCTGGCTTAATCATTGGATGCCTCCATTTATATTTAAATATAAGGTGCTGTGGCACCGACTTTTATTCCTGACCTGACCTAGGAGTCATATTGTAACAGAACACTGCTATTTGTGATAGGTGCCCCCTCTCAGCAATAGCTTTCACAGTACGGTGATGTCTCTCCACTATTCCATTACCCCTAGGCCGGTATGCAGCTCTAAACATGCCTACAGTATTCCATCTCTCCAGCACTTCCCTTAGTAATGATGAACGAAATACTGTACTGTTATCCATTAGAATCTCACCAACCGGGTCTCTCTCATAGAAAATATCTTCCAACAATGATGAAATTTCTCTGGCATTTTCATTTTTTTGGTTCCTTCCAGACTGCAAAACGACTAGGACCACAATCCACGACTGATAAATAAGGCACCTGTTTATAATGAGTGACATAAATTGCTAAACGTTTGCAATTTTCAATAACACTAATATCTCCTGCATGATGGTTGGCTGGGTCTGGATCAGTGAATGAGCGAGTGTGTGGTCGAGGTTTGTAAATGATAGATGGGGATGATAACGAGTTGGAGCTGAATAAGTTGTTGTTTGCAAATGATACTTAGCAAATTCAGAGGAGAAGCTGTGTCAGTTAGTGTCAGAATTTGGAATGGTGCGAGAGAAGGAAGTTGCGAGTGAATGTGGGAAAGAGTAAGGTTAAGAGGTGTACAAGAAATGAGCATGGTGCTGGATTGAATGTTATGTTGAATGGAGAGACACTTGAGTAAGTTGATCAGTTTAAGTATTTAGGCTCAGTTATAGCTGCAAATGGTGGAGTGGAAGCAGATGTGTGTCAGAGAGTGAATGAAGGATGTAAAGTGTTTGAGTGCATTGAAAGGAGTGATGAAGAATAGAGGGTTGGAAATGAATGTTAAGAAAGTAGTTGTACCAACTGTGCTGTATGGATCAGAGTTATGGGGTATGAAAGTAAGTGAGAGACGGAAACTAAATGTGTTTGAGATGAAATGCCTGAGGAGTATGATTGGTGTATCTCGGTTGGATCGAGTTAGGAATGAAGTGGTGAGAGCAAGAACGGGTGTGAGGAGAGAATTTACAGCCAGAGTAGATATGAATGTTCTGAGATGGTTTGGCCATGTGGAATGGATGGATGATGAAAGACTGCTGAGAAAGGTGATGAATGCGAGATTTGATGGCAGAAATGCTAGAGGGAGGCCTAGGTTTGGGTGGATGGATGGAGTAAGGAGAGCCTTGAATGATGGAAGAATAGTCATAGATTTTATTGCCAAATCTTTAGAATACATGAATAAATATATACATTATATTCAGAGGCACTAGCCTGCTGAGCAAGAGCTCCTTGGCAGGCAGTTTAATATACATTTCGCATAATTTAAAGTATGACGGCAGTAGTTAACAAAAGCTCCAATATAGCAATCTCATACTTATCTTGTAATAAAACAAAACAGTAGCCTGACCTTAACCTGGACTTAATGATACACAATACTGTATTAATTATTAATCAACAGCTGCTTGATTTTGCCTAGTAAATAAATGCTGTTTGAGTTTCTTTTTAAATAAAGTTGTGCCAGTTATTGTTTTTAAATCTTCTGGTAATGCATTCCAACATTTTGGCCCAACACCGTGAATATAAAATTTGTACAAGGTTGTTCTCGGCTGTGAACACATCAAATTTATATTATTACCTCTGGTTCCATGGTTGTGTTGAATAAATCTAAATAATTTTGTTATCATTAACATCACTATGTATAATAATAAGACAGAAATATTGTATCAAGTAATTAAATTTAAGCAAGTTTAGCTCCTTGAATAAAGAGGAAGTTGAGTCATATTTTCCACTATATGTAATAGTGCTGATCAGTCTTTTCTGAGTTACAAATACATCCCTTAAAATTTACGGCCAAGTACAACCCCAGATGGACAAACAGTATACAATATGAGGATAACACAGGGAATAGTATATGCTTTTTAAGGCCTCATTTGTCAGGTTATGGCGAATCTTATACAAAATTCCACACGTCTTGGACAGTTTTGAGCAGACACATTGAATATATTTCCAACTTAAATTTTCATCAATAATTACTCCCAAAAATTTCTTGCAAGCAACTCTTTTAACTCCATACCCATTCATAACTTGACCAATATTGTGTACTACAGATCTATTTTGAAATAAGATATAGGCAGTTTTGGAAACGGCTTTAATTTATTAACAGAGACCCAGTTGTAAATTTTTTCTAGTTCACTATTTAAAACAGAATGCAGGTGGTCAAGGTTATTATCATGCAAGAGAAGCTTGGTGTCATCTGCATAAAGAATATATTTGAATTTATTACTGGCATTGGAAATATCATTTATATAAACTAAAAATAACAATGGGCCCAGTTTTGATCCCTGTGGTACTCCCCTCTCAATAGTTTGCATCAAAGATGCTTTCCCATTACAGTATACGGCTTGTTTTCTATTTTTCAAGTAGCTCTTAAATAACTGTAATGGTGTTCCCCTAATACCCACACAAGTTAGTTTTTCTATTAGTATATCATGGTCTAATGAGTCAAATGCTTTGGACAAATCTAGGAAAACCCCTGCAACAAAGTTTTTATTTTCCAAATTTTGATGAACATCACTTGTAAAGTTCATTATTGCTTTTTCAGTGGTCTTATTATTACGGAATCCGTATTGACTTTTTGATAATAGGTTGAACTTTTCAAGGAATTCTTTAAGTCTGTGAACAATCGCTTTTTCAAACTTTACTTAAGGACGGTAAGATTGATATAGGTCTATAGTTATTTTCATCATCCACAGTGCCTGACTTAGATATAGGTATTACTTTCGCACTTTTTAGTTTGTCTGGAAAACATCCTTGCTGAAAACATTGTGGGTAAGTGGGGTACCAATGTAATGGGCAGTGACCTGGAGTAGTTTTGATGGATTTTCATCATATCCCAACGCTGTATTTGGTTTTAAGGTTTTCATATATTTAGTGACTTCCTCCCTTGTTACAGGATACAAGTAAAACGAAAAGTCTGGTGGATTATTAAGAAACTGTCGGTGTGAGTTTTGCTGGAACATTTTGTTGTTCCTGTGTTGGTTGTGCTATAGTTAAGAAATGATTGTTGAAGATGTTAGTAGTGTGGTCATTATCGTTTTTTATTTTGATTTCCTTTGAATGATTAATTTGTTTTCGTCCCATTAGGCTGTTTATTGTATTCCAGGTGGACTTGCTGTTTCCTTGTTCCTTCTTAAGCTTATCCTGAAAACATCTATTTTTTGCAGCTCGGAGTAGTGTTACTAATTTGTTCCTGTAAGCTTTATATCTGGTTCCAAAAGACAAAGGCCATTTTGATGCAAGCCTTTCTAATCGGTGTTTCTCTTTGATACTATTTTTTAATCCTGCAGTTATGTGTGGGCATCTGTTGTTTTTATTATTTACAGTCGATTTTCTTAGAGGAAAGCAGTCTAGGAATTTATCTCTAATTGTACAGTGAAATTTATTAAACGCTTCATTTGCATTATTTAGGTCTATGATATGTTGCCATTTTTCATGTGATATATCTCTAGTAAATTTAGCCATGTTATCATCAGAGTAATGTCTTTTTTCTACATATGCATCAAATTTATGTTCTTTTGTAAACTGGGAGTATACTGCGAAATGATCTGTTATGTCTGTGTACACTTATGTAATTACTTATGTTGTCTTCAAGATTTGTGGTCCAGATATGATTGATTAGAGATGCACTATTTTCAGTTACTCTCGTAGGTTTAGTAGTTATTGGAAAGCAGCCACGTGAATACATTAAGTTTATAAAATCAGTTACTCTTTGATCATTTATTTTGAACAAATCTAAATTCCAATCACCGAATAAATAAATAGTTTTGTACTTTTTTCTTGCTGCAAAACCAAATACTTTCAGTAAATCTTCAAGGAATTCAGGCATGTTCCCCTTTGGTGGTCTATATACAGATGCAAAGAAGCAATTTTCCTTACCGTTATGTACCTGTACACTAACACATTCAATGAATCGTTCCATCAAACTGCACTCCTTTATAACACTCGAGCTATACTTATTAGTTACATACATACATACACCTCCACCTTCCCTGTCTGTTCTGAGTGAACATATTGTACCCTGTTATACAGTGATTCAATATCATTATCCAGCCTAGTCTCCGAAAAACCCATTACATCACATATATTATTTTCTGCTAAACATTGATCAACATAATATTTGAAGATTATTTGCAAGACTTCTAATGTTCATGCACAAAACCGAAAATGCATTAGATTTATTTAAACTTGAATACAGTTCATTTAAGTATATAAATTGAAAAAGTGTTGGTTGCATTTCTCATATTATTCAAAAACAAATCTATTTCCTTTTTAAGATCAAGTGGGTTAAATACCATCTTATCAAGCTCATTGATACATAAATAATTGGGAAGTACTTTGTCGTTGTTTGTTAGCCTTATTAGTTCATCATCACTAATGGAATTGTATGGGAGGTATCTATTTACAGCCATGGTGAAGAAATAAAGTACACTACTTTTACATTACTATTACTACCAAATCTTACAGGGTACTTCCGGCCATTTACTGGTTTAGGGTGGGAGCGTTCTATTGCTCCCGTGGCGGGAGACACGGCAGGAGAGGGTGCGGGTGATGACATATCACTCCCACCCCCGCACCACCGATCCTGGTCAAATCCTCATCCAAGCCACCCACAGCATTAGTCACACTCGGAGTCATATCGTTCTTTCATGATGAGTTTTGTATGTTTAAAAAAGGCAATTTTCCCTTCTGATCTAGCCTTTTTTAGTTGTGGCATCTGTGCAGATTTTATTGCCTGTGATGCGGCACACAGGTCACCATTAATGTAGATCTTGGTGCCTTTCAACTTTTTGGCATTTTGTATGACCGTCTCTCTGGCATAGTAGTCGGAGAAACGAGCCACAATGGTGCGAGGTTTGTCATCACGAAGTGGTCCCACCCTGTGCGCCCTCTCCAACATCATGCCTTCTAGCTGTAATTTATCGGCTATCAGGGCTGATACCATCGTCGTTGTTTGCTCCCAGGTCTCCCCATCGCGTCTCTCCTCTACACTGCTTAATCGGATGTTGTTTCGTCTGGAATAGTCTTCTTGGTAATTCAAGCGTTCTTCTAAGGTGGTTATTTGTTGGTTTGCAGAATTTATTTGTTGAGATAGATTATCGATTGTTTCTTTGTCGTTACTCTTATCTTTCTCATGAATTTTAATAGTCGATTTGAGGTCATCAATTTCTCTGTGGATGAACTCCAGGCTTGTCGTCAGGGCGGGAACAGTGGATTCAAGTGATTTTATCCTGTCACTAAGCTGTTTCACCATTACCTCCATAGCATTCTTATAAGCATTTTCTTGAGATTCCAACAGTTTGGTAATAACAGTTGGATCCATTGTTGTTAAGCAGGGCTGCGTTGGAAGCTCAGTGACGTCACAACACCAGTGCGCATGCGCAGAAGTCGGCCAACGGGTCAAGAGGGGATGTAGAGTAGGGATTCAAATCTATCAAATATTTCACTTCAAAAAAATCAAGTTCAGCACTACTCACAACTCCTGCAAAACCCTCTAGAGAGTCACTGTGGTCTTAGATACCTTGCTTGTGTGATTTAACGTTCGTAGCAGGTCACGGTGTCTTGTTTATTCCTAAATATTGGAGAGCTCACGACTTGTAAACAGTGCCGTCTCACTGCATATGCAAGTGAGCGTGCTAGAAATAGAAATAAGTGGTGAGCGGTTGTGACGCAGCTGTAATGGGCATCTGCTGTTACTACTTGGCTGCATCTTACAGAGGTAGCCCTGTGGTAGGGGCAGTAGGGGAGTTAGCAATTATGAATCGACACAGGTTGTGGAAGAACCGGGAGGATGGGCTGTGGCACTCCAGCTGTGCCATCTGAATTGTTGCTAGCTCCCTCGTCATAGGGAGATAGACTAATCTCTCCTGCATGATGGGTGGCTGGGTCTGGATCATTGGATTGACACTGTTGACAGCTCTGCATCTCCTTTCTGACTGCTTCTTTGGCAGTGGTAGGATCCACCTCATGGGCCAAATACAACGTCCTCTCCACACCCATATGATGCATGTTGTGCATTTGCCTCAAATCAGTATTTGCACCAACGCAACAAACCTTTTCTTCACTATTAGGAACCTTTGCCTTCAACCAGCCTTATTTTTGGATGATGAAGCAAGGGCCACCTTCATCACTAACCCAAATTCATTTATCAGATCCCTCAAGATTACCAAACAGTGTTTTACCACCCATCTCAGAAGCTCCCTTAGTGTGCACCCTTTTTTCCTTTGTAATAACAGTATTCACCCGCCCATGCACTGTTACTGAATCAGTTCTCAACTCTGTTTTCTTCAATCCCCATTTCAGTGCTAGATTAATACCTTTCAATACCGCCTCAAGTTCAGCTACTTTTAGGTGACTATAATCGTTCTTCTTTTGAAGTGAAACAGCATCTTCACTGACCTGATCATTAATATTTAAAAGAACACCAATAGCTAAAGTGCTCGCAGCACACCATATCGTACCATGTTGGGTTTTAGGAACATGCCAACCACCTCTAATGTCACAGGTTGTGCTTTGGTTTTTTACCATTTACTTTGATATTAAATGCATGCATACTTCTCTCGACATGGCTCAAAAATTCTGCTGCCTTCTTATGGGATGTGCTTACATATATCATCCACATACCTCACAATGAAACTCTCTTCATCACAAAATTTTGATTACTATTTTTGACACAACCATGAATCAGAGGTTTTTGCGTTACAAAGTTTATTAGGTATTCTATCCCCGCCATTTACAAACTGCCAGTAATACTTAACCTAACCTTAAATGCATAGCAAAGGTGTTCACTCTGGTGGATGCTCTACCATAAGATGTATTAGTGTTTTCATAAACTGTAACATAGTGTTGCATGCTTACACTTCCATTATCTATAATTTTCTGAATGTTTTCAAGGTACCACTGTATCCTTTTACTTGTCAGTACGCCCTTAATTCTTCTTAAACTCATAGCAGCCTCAGAATCAATCATGTCCTTGTTTAATGCATCTTTAGCAAGCTTATCAGCACTTTCATTGAGACATATGCCAATTCGAGATGGTATCCACATAAATTCCACAGTGATAAGTAGATATGTGTTCATCAATACTTACACCCTCTTCAAAGTATTCCCTAATTACAGCCCCACACCCAGCCTTAATACCACTTACTGACCCATCACAATACATACGTATTACATTACATATGGGTAAAGTATTGATTTCAGACAAAAAAAATTTGCTTCAGCTCTAATGGAGAGAGTTCATGTTTCCTAGCACTCAAGTGCAGAATATTCACATTAAATCTGTCCTGCAACCAAGGTGGAACACTATCCTTCTTTACCAAAGGTGTACAGTACTGGACTGCATCATAATCAAGCAGGGTTTTATACAATGTCTTCATATTTGTTAACTTTACCAGAGTTATGACTAGTTTGACAAATATTTAACAAGGAAATGGAATAATTATCACCTCTTCTCATCATTCTGATAAAAGTAGCTATAATCAACTCCTTAATGCTACAACAAATACTTAAAAGATTCAGTTCCATTCTCATAATTTGTGTTTGAGGAGTTCAAGGACATCCTAATATTATCCTCATCGCCTCATTTTGCACTACTTCTAAGGGAGATAGATTTTTTTGTGAAAAGGACATAAGCACAGGAGCAGCATAATCAATGATAGACCTAAGAGTACTAATGTACATCGTCCTTAGCACAAGTATAAGTACAAAAATATCAAAACGAGAATATAAACAAATAAGAAAGCAGTCAGAATAATTAATAAGAAACAATAATAAATAATTATACCTCAACTCACAGCTGGGCTAGGTGGATTCAAGGGGGATGGTTTGGAAAGCATTGTTTGTTTGACTTTTGTCAATGGATTCCCAGATAAAATAAGTATAGCTTTGCAACAAGTCAGTGAGGTTTTAAAGAAGCCAGTTAATGAACTGATTAATGCTGCATGAATTTTGTGCAAAACGAAGGCTGATGAGCATGTTGCAGTGGCAAGGGGGTTTGAGTTGCCAAAAAGGGCAGTGGCAGTAAGGGAATTAAGGGGAGATGCTTTAGATGTGGTGGTCCTCATTTAATCAAATATTGTGAGGAAGAAAATCTTTCACGTGCAACAAAGTAGGACATATTGCCAACCAATGTGATCAAAAAGACTCAAGAATATACCCAAGGGCAGGGAAACGAATAGAGGGGGCCTGCTGCGCCAGCAGTAACCCCCTTGTTAATGACAAGGCGTGGTCACTACCTGCTATTGATGAGCAGGTGAATAACTGTTGAATGAAGCCTAGTTCCTACCAAGGAAAATTTTCCTCCAAGAAGATTCACTCTCCAAAGTAAAAGCTTCATTTTCTTACACTCCTTTAGGAGTACCTAACTGGATTAGGGAAATATATTTTTCCCTGGAAGCTCGACACTTTAATCCACATCTTGTATCAGACTTGAGATCATGTTCATCAAGCTTAATTTTTCCAAAAATCAATATCGTTTGTGTTTTTAATAAATTTTATTTATATTCCTCAAGTCACCATGGCATGCAGGAACTCATCTATTTCAGTGTTGTGTTTCAATGTGGATGAATATAAATACTTTCTCTTACCTGTGGGTAGAAAGACAAAATACATTAGTACTGTCCCTGAGTATTCCCTGCTTCTGTTTTTCTTAATTCTTATGACCTTTCATCCTTTAAAAAGCAAATCTATTGTCATCAATGTGCCTAGTCCTCTGTATTTTGACTGGTTTTTGTTTGTCGTTTTCCTGTGTGACATTACCTCATCTCTGGACTGCTGCGCCAGCAGTAACCCCCTTGTTAATGACAAGGCGCGGTCACTACCTGTTATTGATGTGCAGGTGAATAACTGTTGAATGAAGCCTAGTTCCTACCAAGGAAAATTATCCTTCCAGAAGATTCACTCTCCAAAGTAAATGCTTCATTTTCCTCCATTCCTTCAGGGGTACCTAACTGGATTAAGGATATATATGTCTCCCTGGAAACTCGACACTTTAATCCACATCTTGTGTCAGACTTGAGATCATGTTCATCAAGCTCTATTTTCCGAAAATCAATATCGTTTGTGTTTTTAATAAAAAAAAAATGTTATATTACTCAAGTCACCATGGCATGCAGAAACTCCTCATCTATTTCAGTGTTGTGTTTCAATATGGATGAATATACATACTTTCTCTTACCTGTGGGTAGAAAGACCAAATACATTAGTACTGTTTGATGCTCCTTAAATTTGGAGATATTTATAGTTGAATGAGGCACAATAATATAGGAGACTGAAAGGGCATTTTTAACTGTTCTTGTCTGTCCACCTAGTGGGCATCTTTATTACTTTCTATGTAAACAAAACACGGATGCGTTCATTAACAAAATAACAATTATATCAAATATTGTAACATCCCTCTTTTTATGAAGAAAAAAATAAGTTATCATCTTGAAAACGAAAAATAAATCACTGTAAACAACAAAATCATTATGTTTAGAGGGTAAAATATTCCTTGTACTCCTTGTGATTCTCCTTTGAGGAGTGAAAGACTCTTGAACTCTGAGATTCTCACTTGTTGGGTTTACATGTTTATCCTGTGGAATTTCAACCTGTTGCTGACTTTGTACTACATTACGAGAATCCTCACTACTGTGATACGAAACATTTCTTTCATTTGACTTAAGGTCTACTCTTTTTCTTCTCAATAAAGCAGCATCAGTTGAAATTTCATTAGATCTCTCGTCTAAATGTTCCTTCACAATACCTTTTTCCCAGGCTTTCTTTCCCATTACAGTGGGTTTTATTCTCACATCATCATCTTCCTGTAAAGGATCAAGATCTTTGGCATGCACATTGTAACATTTAGCGGACCTGCTATTTCTATAATGTCTGTTAATCTTAAGTTTATCTACATTGATCTCAGATGGTTTCAACAACTTTAAAGAAACTGGGAAAAGAGTACGTGTGTGTCTCCCTAGGCTTTTTTGAGCCGGACTGCATTCATCATTGTGAGACGGACAATTACGGTAGTCTAATATTGCCAAATAAGGGTCATTATTGCTTTCTATGGCTTTTCTGAGTATGGACTTTGCAGTTTTTACAGCGGATTCTGCCTGTCCATTAGACTGAGGATGTTTAGGGATTGACGCACAATGTTCTATATCCCACACACTTATAAAATTCTGAAATAAATCACTTGTAAATTGAGTTCCACAGTCACTAACTAAGATGGAAGGAGTACCATACCTTGCAAAATGTGCTTTTAGCTTACATATAACAGTAGATGCTTTTATATCTTCTAACCTATCAATTTCCCAGAAATTACTGAAATAGTCTACTGTTACAAGATAAAACTGGTTACTCAATTCAAAAATATCTATGCCAACTTCCTCCCATGGCCTATCAGACACTGCCTGTGGCATAAGAGTTTCTTTCTGCTGAGATTTTTGAAATTTGCAACAGATTTCACATTGAGAAATATGTTCTTTAATATCATCATTCATACCTGGCCAATATACACACTCACGAGCCCTTCGTAGACAACTTTCTATGCCAAGTGTGACAAGAGTGAATAGCCTGTTTAATTTCTTTCCTCAAATTGGCAGGAATCACAGCGCTATCACCTTTAAATACAAGTCCATTCTGTATAGATAGTTCATCTCTAATATGATAATAAGGCAAAACAGTTATAGGTACATTACATTTATACTATGGCCACCCATTTGTTATCACATTTGTCACTTCAAGCAAAATTTCATCACTGACCACAGCATCACGAATTTTCTTAACCTGTCTTCCCTAATAGGCAAATAAGATACAACATTAACATATTCAAAATCATTACCATTTTCAGTTTCACTAAGAAATGATCGAGACAGCAAATCTGCTATATGCATGTTCTTACCAGCAGTATGCTTAAGTTCAATATTGTATTGTTGTGCAGTCAATAACATGCCTTGTAGCCTCTTTGGTGCTCTATCTAATGGTTTCAAATTATACTCTGAAGTGGTTTGTGATCAGTTATAACCAAAGTATGTTGTCCAAAAGTGTACTGATGGAATTTCTTTAAAGCAAACACAATAGCCAGCATTTCTTTATCTGAGCATACCTTGTTTCCGTGTCAGAGCTCTGCTTGCATAAGGCAACGGTCTACCACCTGCATTAGAACTGCACCAAGTCCACATATGCTAGCATCACACTGTATAACTGTTTATTTTGATCATAATAAGCAAGAATTGGAGTCTTAGTGATGCAACACTTAATTTTCTCAAAAGCTCCAGTCTGTTCATCACCCCAGCACCATTCTTTGTC
>JAXCGZ010011691.1:75000-77194 GCA_037179515.1 Halocaridina rubra | reverse complement strand
TAAAAACAAATATTGTCCTGTTCAACACTTTAAGCATATTCATATGACACTATCATAAATTTGACTAAATGCTTATACCTCTGATTGCTTATGCGTACGTCCCAACCAATGATATTTATGAACTTGCTTATCACTACTTTGTGTGCATTCTAAGAAAGTGAATAGTGTATTTAAAAATTATTTTAAAAAGAGCATATATCCTGACTTTAAATGCGTATCTCCATTTTGAATTGTTAAATTTAAAGTAAAAAAAAATAAAACTAAACTGGGTCCCAGCTAGGCTTGCAAAGTCATATACTAGAACTTGGGATATGCTAAGCACACACCCATACACCATAAACCCCATTCTTTCTCCCTCAAATATTCTTAATCTCCTTCCTTTTACTCACACTCGCTCCATAACTGCGCAAATTCAATGCTATATTACAGTACTAGGTTTATCTCGAGTTCTATAACTATAACCTCACATATGCCTTGATTCTATCTAGAAGGAAAAAATTAAGAGGAAGATTCCAAGTTTCCTAAACTTACCCCATTTAGTATACTTTTACAACACGCGGGGGAGAGCAGAGAAATACTGCATAATGACAGGCAGAGGTTAATCACCCCATGCCTGCTATGTGATAGTCAGGTATCTTGGTGGTAAATGAATCAATCTGAAAAATCTCATTTCGGCAGCATCTTAAATTACGAAACTGTAATAATTTCACCAATTTCCAATGGCTAGACATATTCAAACTCTACACTGAATACAATTAGCAACTCTAATATATTTTTTACTCACCCCTTATCTTCTGTCACGATTACATATCCACATTCAGCTGAAATTTATATGAACAAAATCTAAACACTTCATAGTCACATCACTCACCTGAAAGTAAATAAACACAATTAATAAGAACAATAACAATAAGAAGAATGGTTCAAAGTAAATGAATACATGCTTTTACTTTAAATGGACATTAATCAATATACTCTCTATTACATTCCACAACTGAAAAGCAAGTTATATAGAACTGAAGTTATTCTAAAATTTTACCATTAAATTTAATACAAGCAAACTTCTTAAGAAGACACACAACAAAAAAGAAATGAATAACTAATTAGGCCATAATTACTTAGAGTAAATAAAGGAGACAGAGAAAAAATTAATGCTTAAAATAAATAGAAAAGATCAGGATAAATTTCAATGCTTGGTCATGACCAACTACTGTATTTAGTTAGAAAAGTAAAAAAATAAAAACCTCTTGTTCTACTACAATGCTATTTAGCAAAACTATATAATTACACGACGATATAAGTCAATTCTCTTTTTCTATAGCACCAGTATTCTACTTTTTACATGATATATTTCATGCATATTTTAGAGTATAAGTCTTCTAAATAATCATCACTACCTTAGTACTTGGTAAATGCATGTACAGTATAGATGCCAAGCATTTGTCTAAGCAATATGATTACCAAATATCTCTTTCAAATGGGCATTTTAGGAAAAAAGACATGAGAGAAAGACAAATCTATTAGGCTCATATAATGTCTCGATATACAACTGTTATATATAAAACTAAATGAACTCAATTCAGGCTAATAGGCATGCTTATGTAACACTTCCAAACATTTCCTTTTGCATATATCTAAAGGCAAGCCTTATTATTGCTAAGAAAGCACATGCTATCTGCATCATACCATTTATATGCATTTCTGGAGACAAATCTGCCTATACACTGAGCCCCAGATCTCTTTCATTCCAAGATTCTTAGAAGTTCCTCTCCTGTTAATGAATACCAAAAAATGGATCTTCTTGAACTCTAGCCGATATCTCATTACTCTACATCTCAGGTACTGAAGACCATTAGCCAAGCCTCTACTATGTTCAGGTCTTCATGAAGTTCTTTACTATTTTATTCAAGTCATACTCTTATAAAAAAAAAAATTAATAGTCAAAAAGCATACTGGTACAGTAATATTTTTTTGATAGGTATGCAACAAGTGGTTATCTTCCAATATTCCTCACAAAAGATTTCTTGTACTTATAGAATGCATTCATTCCTAGCATAGCGGTTAGGCTGTGGGGTTGGTTTCTCTTTTAGACCATCTGTGGTGTGGTTGGTGGTGCCTTGGCGCGGTGGTTGTGTGTCCTGGGTTCGAGTCCCGTTCAGGGTGAAATATGGTTCATGTTTTCACATATGTTAAT
>JAXCGZ010011691.1:52500-70000 GCA_037179515.1 Halocaridina rubra | reverse complement strand
AATGCAATGCTCAACCTTCTGTACAGGGCCTGGCTTGTCAAATATCCTGTATTTGCTTTGGCTACATGACAGAACATGAAATGTGTGGTTTCGGACTGGCCTCAACTCAAAATGGTGGAATGCGACATTTAGGCTACTTCTAACCTAACAACTTTATATATCAACAGGTACCACAACTTTAAATACATCTAATTCAATAACTGTTCATATAATTTTGTGGCAGAAAAGGCAAGGCTCTGTAAGACGGACTCTGGTTTTCACATATAAGAGGGGGGAAGAGTGTTCTCTAATGTAATTATGAACTCAAACTCCTTGTTAACTTCTTTACGAATCACTTCATCTGTACTTCCTACAGATAAGGCATATTTTAAAACTAGATTTTTTCATTTTCATCTTTCATCTGTGAAAACTGTTAGAAAATTTGGATTTTTCCTTAGCGTTCTTTGCATGTCACCATGATATACATTAAAAGATGTTTCTCTCAATCTCTTTTATACTCCTGCAGAGCATTTATGCTCTTCATTATTTCATTCCTATTTTAGCGTTTATGTTCCCTTTGCTTAGCACTTCTGAATTCATTGCTGAACCTTTATTCTTTGGGATTAATCATTCTTATTCTGGTAAATAGTATACACCAGCTATCTTATCATATTCCTAACAAACAATTAAGTTAACATATCATGTACAGTCCCTACATTAGTAAAAAAAAAAAAAAAAATTCTTTAGCACTTCTAAACTAAAGGAGAAAATTAATCCTTATGTTAGTATGATAATTATTAGCTCTTATCCCAAGGAAAATCAAAAGGAAGGTAAAAAGTAATCTTTAGATTCAGCTGCTAAGGAAATCAGAAAGGTAAATGATGCTTTCATACACTACCCTTACACAATATACAAAGAGTATGTCTAATACCTCTGATTCTCACCTTCTCTCCTTTGTCAAGGACACTGATCCATATTCAGCTCAAAGTCACACATTTAACAATTACAGCACTTTCCTGAAAGAAGAAAACAATTAATAATGACAGAACAAGCAAAATTACAAAAAAAATATTTTCATGATTAACACTATCCTTTATAATGACTGAACAAGCAAAATTACAAAAAATATTTCCATGACTAACACCAGCCACAATATGTTTCTTTAGACTTAAGTTAAATCTGCTTCTACTTTACTGTTCTGTAAATGGAAACATGAAAGAGGTTTACATTAAATGAGGAGGGGAAATATGAAAATCAAACTAAAATTAAAATGACATGGCAAATGTGGCAATAACTTGTCCTCTTTCATACTTTCAAATGATATTTATCCTTTTTCCAAGGTCAATCAAGTAGTGTTTGCAGTCAGGTTCTGCTTGATGCTCCTTAAATTTGGAGATATTTATAGATAAATGAGGCACAATAATATAGGAGACTTAAAGGGCATTATGAACGTTCTTGTCTGCCACCTAGTGGGCATCTTTATTACTTTCAATGTAAACAAAACATGGATTCGTTCATTAACAAAATAACAATTATATCAAATATTGTAACATCCCTCTTTTTAAGAAGAAAAAAAAATAAGTTATCATCTTGAAAACGAAAAATAAATCACTCTTTGTAAACAACAAAATCATTATATTTAGAGGGTAAAATATTCCTTGTACTCCTTGTGATTCTCCTTTGAGGAGTGAAAGACTCTTGAACTCTGAGATTCTCACTTGTTGGGTTTACATGTTTATCCTGTGGAATTTCAACCTGTTGCTGACTTTGTACTACATTACTAGAATCTTCACTACTGTGATGCGAAACATTTCTTTCATTTGACTTATTAAGGTCTACTCTATTTCTTCTCAATAAACCAGCATCAGTTGAAATTTCATAAGATCTCTCGTCTAAACGTTCCTTCACAATATCTTTTTCCCAAGCTTTCTTTCCCATTACAGTTGGTTTTATTCTCACAACATCATCTTCCTGTAAAGGATCAAGATCTTTGGCATGCACATTGTAATATTTAGCGGACCTGCTATTTCTATAATGTCTGTTAATCTTAATTTTATCTACATTGATCTCAGATGGTTTCAACAACTTTGAAGAAACTGGGAGAAGAGTACGTGTGCGTCTCCCTAGGCTTTTTTGAGCCGGACTGTATTCATCACTGTGAGACGGACAATTACGGTAGTCTAATATTGCCAAATAAGGGTCATTATTGCTTTCTATGGCTTTTCTGAGTATGGACTTTGCAGTTTTTACAGCGGATTCTGCCTGTCCATTAGACTGAGGATGTTTAGGGCTTGACGTACAATGTTCTATATCCCACACACTTATAAAATTCTGAAATATATCACTTGTAAATTGAGTTCCACAGTCACTAACTAAGATGGAAGGAGTACCATACCTTGCAAAATGTGCTTTTAGCTTACGTATAACAGTAGATGCTTTTATATCTTCTAACCTATCAATTTCCCAGAAATTACTGAAATAGTCTACTGTTACAAGATAAAACTGATTACTCAATTCAAAAATATCTGTGCCAACTTTCTCCCATGGCCTATCAGACACTTCATGTGGCATAAGAGTTTCTTTCTGCTGAGATTTTTGAAATTTGCTACAGATTTCACATTGAGAAATATGTTCTTTAATATCACTATTCATACCAGGCCAATATACACACTCACGAGCCCTTCGTAGACAACTTTCTACGCCAATGTGACTAGAGTGAATAGCCTGTTTAATTTCTTTCCTCAAATTGGCAGGAATCACAACTCTATCACCTTTAAATACAAGTCCATTCTGTATAGAAAGTTCATCTCTAATATGATAATAAGGCAAAACAGTTATAGGTACATTACATTTATGCTCTGGCCACCCATTTGTTATCATATTTGTCACTTCAAGCAAAATTTCATCACTGGCCACAGCATCACGAATTTTCTTTAACCTGTCTTCCCTAATAGGCAAATAAGATACAACATTAACATATTCAAAATCATTACCATTTTCAGTTTCACTTAGAAATGATCGAGACAGCAAATCTGCTATATGCATGTTCTTACCAGCAGTATGCTTAAGTTCAATATCGTATTGTTGTGCAGTCAATAGCATGCCTTGTAGCCTCTTTGGTGCTCTATCTAATGGTTTCAAGATTATACTCTGAAGTGGTTTGTGATCAGTTATAACCAAAGTATGTTGTCCAAAAGTGTACTGATGGAATTTCTTTAAAGCAAACACAATAGCCAGCATTTCTTTCTCTATCTGAGCATACCTTGTTTCCGTGTCAGTTAGAGCTCTGCTTGCATAAGACAACGGTTTACCACCTTGCATTAGAACTGCACCAAGTCCACATTTGCTAGCATCACACTGTATAACTAGCTGTTTATTTTGATCATAATAAGCAAGAATTGGAGTTTTTGTGATGCAACACTTAATTTTCTCAAAAGCACTAGCCTGTTCATCACCCCAACACCATTCTTTGTCTTTACGTAAAAGTTGTCGTATGGGCACCATCAGGTCAGAGAGTCTAGGCATGAATTTTGACAAATAGTTTATCATTCCACTAAAACACTGAATCTCAGTGACATTAGTTGGAGCTTTCATCGATACAATTGCTTCAATTTTACTGGGATCTGGCTTAAGGCCTTCATTAGTTATTACATGTCCAAGAAATGTTATCTCACTCTTTCTTATTTCAGCCTTTTCTCTGTTAAGACGGATATCATGCTTACGACATCGTTCCAGTAAATTTCTTAAATTTTCATCATGATCTAACTGTGCTTCTTCTAGAGAATTACCTATTCCATATACCAAAATGTCATCAGCAATGCATATTATTCCTAGCAAACCATCTAAAGAGTTCTGCAGTCGTTTCTGAAAAACTTCACTACTGATTGCTAGGCCAAAGGGCAGTCTAAGCCACCGATATCTTCCAAAAGGGGTTTGAAAGGTAGTTAAATGACTTGACTCTTCATCCAAAACACAGTGTCAATATCCATTTCTTAAATCTAGTTTAGAGAACACTTTAGCTTGTGCTAATTCAGGTAAAACATCATCGATAATTGGCAAAGGATGCATTTCTCTAATTATGGCTTTATTTAATTGCTGAGGATCTATGCAAATTCTTATGTCTTCACTATTTTTCTTAGAAGCTACTACCATGCGACTCACCCATTCAGTTGGTTCGTCTACTTTACAAATGACATTTTGTTTCTCTAACTCAGATAATTTGGATTTTACCTTCCTTTTAAGTTGAATTGGCACTCTACATGAAGATATAGCAAATGGCTTGACTTCTTTGTCTAAAGTCATATGTACCACCCCAAGTAACTTACCAATTTCATTACAAAATACATCTGAATATTCCTGAAAAACATCAGTATTACAAGATTCACTGTGTACAGAACATATGTTATCATAATTGATGGTAAGGAAACCCATCTGTTCTGATGCACGTTTTCCTAACAAAGGCATATAATTCTCAGCCACTATAATAAACTCAACATTATATCTCTTTGAATTTATCTCATTTTTCACTTTAATTCTACATTTTCCAACTGGTTTGGCTGCAGAATTATTCCACATTTCTAGTTGTAACCCTTCACTAGATTCAATTTTTACATTATTGGGAACCATATTTCGAGGTAACACATTTACACCTGCTCCGCTATCGATTTGAAATTTGACACTATTTTCACCAACTTTCAGATCGGTATATAGATATTTGGATTTCTTTGACACTTTATTCACTTTCATCACTTGCTGTGTACAGGGATTATCATTTTTGTTCACCGTCTTTTCTTCTGGCTCTCCACGTCTCGTCTGCAACTTGACACCTAGGATATATTCGGCTGGAGTATCTGAACTGGAATCGTCACCGTCCACTGCATTCACACCCATCTTCATAGATGCTTGTGCACGTCCATTTTTCTCCAAACATTGAGATTCGAAGTGATTCAGCCTGTTGCAGTAGTTGCATCTCTCTCCATAGGCTGGACATTTCTTCTTACTCCACACGTGTCTTGTTCCGCAGAACTTACATTTTCGTAGAGCCGGATCCTTCGTTGACAAACTTTGGTTTGACTTAGGCCTATACTGGTTCTTGTTCACAAAACTTGGGTCCTCACTCTTTCGGTCTGCTGAATTTCTACTAGGCCTACTCTGCTTAAAGTTCTTTGTCGATTTAACTTTATTTATGACCGACTTTGCTGTATTTTCACTTTTTATCATTTGCATTTGTCTCTGCGATGCTTGATGTGCCTCACAAATTTTGAGCGTATCTATCAGTGAAATACATTCTTCTCTCAGAAATTTCTCTCTGAGTTTATCTTCTTTACAGCCAAAAACAATTTGATCACGAATTGCCTCATCTTTTTCTGCTGCAAAATCACAATCCTTAACCATAGTTTTTATTCTAGTAATAAATTCATCCAGGGTCTCATCAGCTTTCTGAGTACAGCATCTAAACCTATATCTTGATGCTATTATTAGCTTCCTAGGGGCAAAATGATCATCTAGCTTCTGTAATACCACGTTTAAGTCCTTGCTAGGGTCATCACGAGATCCACTCTCCCCTACAATAACGGGACCAAACTCTATAGCATTATACACTCGAAGCAGTTCGTCACCCCCATGGGTCAAAAGTAATACTACCTTCACTTCACTTGGTTTATCATTTAAACCTGCTGCAAGTATATACAGCTCGAATTTTTGACGAAAAAATCGCCAATCTTGCTCACTTTCGCTCTTTAATGCGAATTTATCTGGAGGGGCTAGATTAGCTGTCGCCATGTCGGTTGGTAGTCTTATTTACTTAATCAAACAGAAAGATCCTGGATATTACGTGATGCCTTATATTCAAAATGAACAGCAAACCATACTTAGTCTATTGAGCGCTGCCACTATGTTTGATGCTCCTTAAATTTGGAGATATTTATAGATAAATGAGGCACAATAATATAGGAGACTTAAAGGGCATTATGAACGTTCTTGTCTGCCACCTAGTGGGCATCTTTATTACTTTCAATGTAAACAAAACATGGATTCGTTCATTAACAAAATAACAATTATATCAAATATTGTAACAGGTTCCCTTTTCAATCAGGTGGATGATAGTTGAAAGCCATTATTAATCAAAAAAGCACTGCAGTCACGAAGTAAAGCAGGTTTTAAGGAAAATACTTACATTCTGGAGGCACTTATGAATATGTGAGAAACGACGTGTGAACAGTGATTGAGCAAGGAACAAACAAATCACCCAACCAAGCACCTCCACACACTTTCTCAGCCTCTCAGTTTAAGTACCATCCTAACATGTTAAGATTTTTTCACCGTACACAATTCCAGAAAAAATGTAAGGTGATGTTATATAGAGGTCTTCTTGTATATTGTATGACAATTCCTCCTATTTTTCTCTGTACTGAGTAAACTAAATTTGCTAAGAGGATATCCGCTTCTCATTTCATGAATTTGTTCTTATTATGCTCTTATCTTGCATATTAGTTGCAAGTTTGATATAGTGTATAATATATTGTAATATTGAACTTTAGTATAGTTTTTAAATATCAGCTTCAACCTTATTTATGGAAAATGTGAAACATAGTGGCGGCTGGTGCATTTTGTGTTATATTTAGTTTTTTCTTATGTTGGAGAATATATGGAAAAGTTAGTAATTATGATAAATCACTATCATTTTTCAAAATATTATACAGGTATAGTTTATGAACTTAATTTCTTGATACATTCGAATGATATTTCTTAACTTTGACACCCGGACAAGGTCTCAAAATTTCGATAAGTTTCCCACATAAGTAATAAATATTATGATTCAGTTTGATAAAAATATATATATAGCTGTAATATTTCTTCAATAATATATCCTTTTAATATTTAAGCATTCGCAAATAAATATAAGTCACTGGCAAAAAAGAACATGTCTGCCATTAACACTGCCAGGTTCAACTATAAAGCAGGATGATAAAAATATCACATTTCCTTAATACTAAAGACCTACATTACAAGGTTGATCAGGTAGAATACCAGCAAAATAGATTTTAATCACTATAAACAAAGCTACAAGGCATACCACTACTATGACTGATAACACATACAACAGTGAAGTACTGTATTTTATTTCTCCGAAAAAAAGGAGATTATGTTAACCTTACGAGCTTAATGCATAAAGCTACTAATGCTTTACCTAATCAGGAATGCAGGTACCATCCCCATCTTGCGGCTCACAAACCTAGAAAAGATAGATGGCATCAGGAAGGTCATAAATTTGATTGTAAAGGGAAAAATGAAAGCTTTTCAAGTAAAATATATGGAACATAAAAGAAACTGTTACCGCTTCACGAATTTCAAAGTAGTCCATGAAATTAGTTAGCTTGGCACTTAAGAATATAATATCCTTGTAATCAGATAAATAATACTGTATACTGTTGAGTTTAAGGAATCCCAAGAGGAGGTGCTTATGACTGAGGAATTTACTTACTTATATTCCTACATCATCCTCTCCTAAAGACAACTTTCCACATTCAAGTTTAAGAGCCGACAGCACCTGAAACTGAAGACTATCTTTAGTTCATCAGAATTTGCAGATTTCATGCCCACCTCCAAATGATGACAAGCTATAATAGCCCAGCAACCCATCACAGCTACTTCTACCGCTTTTTTACGATAAGTACAAGCTTTACGGATATCATATAAGCTCTACTTTATTTTATTAAATAAGTCATTACAGTTAATGTCTTCTCTCTCTAACTCTCTGTGTTTTCCTCACCATGCTTAATATGATCTTAATTTTATGCTCTGTAATTTACCTTAAAACAACGAGAAACTCTTTTTCATCTCAATCACCACAAATATATATATATATATATATATATATATATATATATATATATATATATATATATATATATATATATATATATATATATATATATATATATATATATATATATATATATATATATATATAAGAGAAATATGTTTCTTGGATGCAAACTTGATAATTACAAAGATGTAGGTCTAACCTTCAGATGTGTCAGTGGATTGGGTATTCAACAGAGAAAGTGCCCAGCTGCCAAACATGCACATGAATAGATAAGTAATCAATTGTAATTTTCACAATAAAGTAAAACATAGTACACCATATGACACTTGGCATGATCATTAAATATTTATTTTATCTTACAACTCTAGACATACATACGAAGAGCATATCTGCATATATACATCGAAACAAAAAGTATTAACATAAAACCTCTATCTAGGTCACTCACCTCCAGCTAAAACATACACACGCAAGATATTGTTGAGTTGTGGTTTTGGGTTTGGGTAATCATGTCTACATTATTTTACATGCATACAAGTAATTGTTCCTCAGCTTATGAAGTCAATGGGTACCACTAATTCCCATGTAAGTCAGTATTCGTGTATTTTTAAAACCTTATTCTAAAAGTGTCAGTACAGTACTCTGCATATGACCTATTCCCAACCCATAAATACTTTATGCCTAGATTACTTTAACATACTTAAACTTTACCTAATACAAGTTAAATTCATGTAAGAACAGAACTTCAGTAGCAATAATATATTTTTTTAAGGAAATGATTTTCCGAATGCATATGTTCAAAATCGCTTACTGAAAATCACATAGTAAGTGGGATGTTCCAGTTTTACGTCACGGACTCCCTTTTCAACCAAGGGCTAGGATAGTTGCCTTCTTGCGAAGGACTTGTTTTGGCAGATCTAATCGTTACCCTGAGTGCATGCCCTTGCTAACCTCAGACCGTGACGGGGCGCGAACCCTCGACCTGATGCCTCTGAGTCGCGGACGCTACCATTTGAGCCACAGTGACTACACACAGTAAGTGGGATATATATATATATATATATATATATATATATATATATATATATATATATATATATATATATATATATATATATATATATATATATATATATATATATATATATATATACACCTAGTTCTTGGAATAACGCGAACACAGGTTTTCAGAACTGACGTGTAATGTGAAAATCGCGTAAGGTAACAAGTCATTTTCCATAAAAAACAATGATAATGGGCATAGATACGTTTCACAACCGTACACAGTCATTAAGATAAATAAAACATATTTTATAAATACATAACAAAGCAGAAAGACTGTAGTCATTTATATTTACATGCAAATAGTGTACAGTATAAAAGATATACAGATTTACTTAACAGTAAAGAAATTAATGCACTCTATTATGCGGTGGGCAACAGGCATACATTGGGATGTGCATGGTGGCAGTGAGCACGTAACTTAAGCGGTAGAAGAGGAGGAGGATGCGGGAGAACAAACCTCTATCTGCAAACGTTTTTGCTCTTGCACGCTTTTTCCTTGACGATATCATATGGCAAGTTTGTTTGATGTTTGTTCTTAATGCTTTTTTTCCATATTTTTGGGGAGCGTTATTCCAATTTTGCGTATTTTAAACACGCGTAAAAAGCAAACTGAGTGTATATACTGTATATATAATTTCATTTCCTATATACTATCAGAAGGCATAACAGTTTCTGGAATTTTTAAGAAATAACTGTAGCAGCTCCTTTCTCATATCTCCTTCATATGTTATTTCTGTATTAATTTTACTTTTTTTTTGCTTAATTAGCATGAAATGCACATTTAGCATCCCTGAAGTATATGCCCCCTCTGCATTGGCTTGCCACTGACAAGGAACCCTAGAATGTGAATAGGTGTAGCCTGTGTGTTATGTCATATAAATTTGGTTAACTGACAATGGAATTAAAAACTGCCAATAACAAAAGCCAGGCATTTTGTACTGATGTCTAAACTCATACCAGTTGAAGAAGGAGATATACAGTAAAAATATATCATTACCAAGTCTACGTATCCTTAAATACATCAAGGAATAATGGTTAAATGGTATGGTAAAGAAACCAAATTTGGTATGATTATAATAAGTTTAGATTAAATTGTTTGGTAATAAAATAATAGAGTTTAGGTAGATATCTTACCTCAATATGATCAGTTCAGGTTATTTACCTATACATTAGAGTTGTCATTTTTATAGCTTGCCTTCAAAGAACATTTATATTGAAATTGACTTGCCCAAAGTCAAAAATAGAACTAAACCATATCTGGTTCATAGTATCTTTTAAAGATAAACATACGTAATAAAAAGGCTAAGAGTAAAGGTAAAGGTTACCAGGTTTCAGTTCCAATATCAATCTGAGATGCTCCTCAGAACGTCAGCAGATGCAAGCCCCAACCCTCCACTGTGGTGCATTGCCACAGCAGTAACCTCTCAGTAAGCAGCTTAAACTCTCTTGCCTGGACGAGGCTTAATCTGCCGACCTTGTGAATACAAAGCAAGCGGGTTACCACTGTACTAGCCAGAGGTATGAAGCAATCATTCTTTTTGAAATTGTCTTTATATTTTCAGTAACTGAAGCGTTTTCATATACTATAATTAAAATTCAAAAGTTTTATATCATGACCAAGTACTTAAAAAATTGAGGCATATCATCGTTATCTGTAGACTTCTCTTTTCCTTGTACAAAATTTCTGCTTATTATATATTACCTAACCTAACCTGAAAGCTTGGTAAATATATAAGCATGAATTGTGGTAATGATTAAAGAGTGGCCTACAGATAATAATCCTGTACGCAAAAACTAGATAAAATTATTGAAGAACACAGATCATTCCTAGACACTGGTCTATGAATAAAGTCCAGCGTAACCTATAAATTCCACTCATGAGAAATAAACTTAATGGTCTATAAACAAAATAATGGTACTTGTGATACTGAAGACCATACATAATCTGCATAATGAAATATTCTTATGCTAACAATTTTCTATTTGAAGTTATCAGTTTGATGGTCATTTCTGTCAGAAATGAGAGGATTTTAGGATAACATCAAAATCGATCTTTTATATAAAGAAGTCCTTAGAAAAACCACATATCAGTGCTTAAAATCAGTTATTGGAATACTGTATATATTATAACTGCTTTTCAATAAGCCTCCTTCACCCGCCTTACCTACATAAAACATTCAGTTACAATATACTGTATTAAGGTAAATCATAAAACTGAAAAACGGGCTCCATTCCAATAATCAATACATGTGGCTACAGGTTAGAATATTTTAGGATCCATATAGCGTATAGCTTTCAGTGATTTTTTACAATTGGACCTGTACCACTCTGTAGGTGAAAATTATATTTTTCCCAAGGTTTTTTGATGTGTATTGAAAGAATCTAACCTCGAAATCTGTCAGAAAATATGCTAAGTTAACCTAACCAAAACAAACCTTACCTATTCTAATCCAAAAAAATAATAATTTACAACAGTTTTCCAGGTAACAATCATTCATAAACATCATAAACCGGGTTATGAATCGTTTTTTGCACCCCTACATAACTTGCTTTTGTACCTTATCAAATTGTAATTCTTTGACATATATATCTAGAACTCATGTCACCCTTAACTGGAAAACCGTTACTCTGGTAAAAAGCACGCAAATACTCAAGAGGGTACCTGCTTTACGTTGTTCCAAGTTACGTCGGAGGCCAAAAAATAATGAATAAATTATTAATGAATTAATATTTTGACCTATCTGGCTGGTGCGGCAAATTCAAACCGTGCACGCTGAACAGTTTGTGAGTGCGGCGGAAAAATACACATCTAGCAGCACAGCTGTATTTGTAATTATCACATTAAATGCTTTATCTATTTATGTATTTGGTTATATTGAAGGATTACACTGAATTCTTAAAAAATACCAAACACATAGCCGTAAATATGATTTTATGCAAAATAGTTTGTTGAACGTCACAAAAATATGTTGTGTCATGTGGCATTAGAAGAAAAAGGAAAACCACCGCTCACTTTACTCTCGCCTGCCATATTGTGCATCATGTTCATCTGCTCTCTGGTTCGTTTTGCTTGTGTTTGCTCTTTACTGACATTACGATGTCTCCCAAGCAAAGTGGTGATAGTTCTGATGGCAGTGTTACAAAGAGAAGAAAAGCCATCACCATGGAAATTAGAGTTGAAATATTAAACTGCTCAGAAAAGGGAGAAACTAATACGAACATTGGCCACACACTTAGATTAGCCCGTACGACCGTGGCGACAATCTTCAATGACAAAGATCACATCCGTGAACACGTGAAAGGTTCTACTCCTATGATGTCCACTGTGATTACAAAGCAGCATAGTTGCCTTATGATCAAGATGAAGAGATTGTTAGTGCTTTGGCTTGATGACCAGACTTGACAGCGTATCTCTGTAAGCTTTCTGGTAATACAGAAAAAGGCTAAAATACTGTTCAAAGCCTTGAAAAGAGAAAAGGGAGACTGAAGTGAGAGTGAATTTGCGGCCAGGAGGGTTGGTTTAATTGTTTTAAGCCTCGTGCTAATTTGCATAATGTAAAGGTGCAAGGTGAAGCTGCTAGTGGTGATGTGGAAGCAGCAAGTGGGTTTCCCAGTGTGTTAGCTGAAATAATTAGGGAGGGGGGTTACCATGCCAAACAAGTATTTAAAATGGATGAGTCTGGCTTGTTCTGGGAGTGTATGCCTAGTCATATGTACATCGACAAGGAAGAAAAAGACATCACATGGCCATAATGTCAGCAAGGAGAGACTGACTTTGCTCTTGGAGGCTAATGCTGCTGGAGACTGTAAGCTGAAGCCCTTGTTGGTTCACCTGGCAGAATACCCAAGGACATTTGAAAGGGCGCCTGGAAGTCGAACAAGAAGGCTTGGATAACCCTTCAGATATTTGAGGACTGGTTCAGTAACCATTTTGTACCTGAAGTGGAGAGGTAATGTGCTTCCAAGGGTCTCCTCTTTAAGGTGTTGCTAGTGTTGGACAATGCCCCTGATCACCCTCCCCATTTGAATGACTTTCATCCTAATGTCAACGTGGTTTACCTTCCACCTAATACCACTTCCATGTTACAGCCAATGGATCAGGGGATTGCCTTTTTCAAGGCCTACTACCTCCAAAGGGTAATCATTATGGCTTTCAGGGCTACTAAGAAGAACAAGAACTTGACTCTCAAAGACTTCGGGAAGCCGTTCAATATTCTTCAGGCTGTGAAGAGTATTGCTGATGCTTGGGTGGTTGTGAAGCAGACGAACTTGAATAAGGTCTGGAAGAAAGTGTGACCCTATTTTGTGAATGACTTCCAAGGCTTTGAGGAGACAGCTGAGGCTGTCACCAAGAACGTAGTTGCCCTGAGTAAGGAGCTCAAGTTGGAGGTGGAGGCTGATGATGTAAAAGAGCTTCTGGAATCTCATGGCAAGGAGATATCTGTCAAGGACCTCATTCAACTGGAGAAGGAGATGGTTGAAGAGGATGAAGAAATACCAAGCCCCGAGCCCAAAAGATTCACAACCAGGGAACTAGAAGAAATATTGGCCTAGTTGACTCAGAACCCCCAACGTTGCCAGGTACTCTACGGTCGAGTGATTAATGATGCTCGACGGTGTTATAGGGAAATCTGGGAGAAGAGGGCATCCTTCCGAATCGCCTTGACAAATTTTTCATGAAGGCAGAGCCCCCACCAACAGATCCTGTACCCTCTACCTCTATAGACTCACCTACCCCAGTACCTCCAATACGTTCTTTTGCCTCTCCAGACTCACCTGCCCCAGTACCTCCTATAAGTTCTTTTGCCTCTCCAGACTCACCTGCCCCAGTCTCCTCAACACGTGCCTCTCCAACTTTCTTCTCCTTATAAGCCTGTCTCTGCCTCCCTTGCAACACCCCTTCCAGTGTGCAAGCCGACCACACAAGTAAAGGAAGGCAATATTGTACTACACACAATACTGTACTATAGTGTAATTTTACTATTTTCATGTTTTAGATTACACAAGTAAAGGTAAGCAATACTGTTATGTTTAGTTTTACTATTTTCATGTCTTAGATTAAAAACTTAAGATTATTTTTCTATGTTTTAAAGTACTTATTTATAAGAATGGTGGGGGACCTAGGCTCGAATTTAAGTGTGTTCCAACTTATGTTAAAATAAGAGTTAAGTCACCTCTGAGGAGCGGAACCCTGCCGTCACAGAGGGACCCCCAGTATATTTACGATTGATAATTAAAAATAAGTAAAACCAGAGATACTGCCACTATTTATTCAAGAGGCAAGCACCATGTCCGATTCTTGAGATAATAATTCTGTTGTATAAACTACCAAACTTGTGCTATTATGGTACGCAACTAGTGCAACACGACCTAACATAAACTAAACTTAATTTGAATCCTTAAGTATCCTAACAGCATAAATTTGGGTGTTCATAAAGCACAAGTTTCATTTCAAGAATTGTTAATGGCGTTCGTCTCGACTAAACAATGGCGACTTCTAATTTTGCTTATATTTAAAAGTTACCCATAAAATTATTTGCATGATTTTCCCCAAAGTAACAGTTTTCCAGGAGAGGGTGATGTGAGTTTTAGGCATATATGTCAGAGAATGACCATTCAATGAGGTAAATATACGAATTATAGAGAGGTCCATAAAACTAATCTTAGCCAATAACAACAAGAAAACGGTCGTAAATTATTATTGTTTAGATTAGGTTGGGTTAGATTTAGGTAGTTTAGTTTAAAATACAGTTTTCTGGCCATTTTTAAGGTCATATGGAATTATAATACAGTACCTCAAAAACAATAGGAAATTTATGATTTTCACCTCCAACTGAGAAAGACAGAACTGTAAAAATTTGCCCCAATTTTTTATACCTGAACTGGTATAGACTCTCAATATCATGTTTGTAGCACATTATATGGTACTGTACGTGTAACTGTTCAAATAAGTACACAAAGGCGAGCAGCATCAGAAAAAGCAAAATAAGTACCATGCATTGCCACATCACTCATGCTCTTTGGTGACAAATATTTGTGAAAATGTTTACTTTGACACCATTATGATTTGATATTTGACAAATAAGATAACACAGCTCCTAACTTAATGTTATATCAATTTTATTGAATTCTAACTAACCTAATTATTCTTTATTATAACATATTTATTATAAACATTAAAAAATGACTGGAATACAATAAAGGAAGTCACTGAGGGTTTGGAAATCAACACCAATATTTGTTCTGGTTTTACATCACGAACTCCCTTTTTCTATCAAGGGCTAGAACGGTTGCCTTCTTGCGAAGGACTTGTTTTGGCAGGTGTAATCGTTACCCTGAGTGCATGCCCTTGTTAACCTCAGACCGTGACAGGGCGCGAACCCTCGACCTGACGCCTCAGAGTCGCAGACGCTACCGGTTGAGCAAACACCAATATTAAAAGTGTTAAAATTATTATATTTTTTGTTAAGATTCGTTTTATGAACCTCTTCAACTTTTTAACTAAACTCTTCTTTTCTGATAAATTCTGTTGTGTATTAAAAGAATATGACACTTGTTTTTCTCAGAAACCACTATATTATGCGTTAGGGCCGACAATGTTGGGTGGCAGAGGATGCCTAAATAACCTAATCTAACTTACCTAACCTGACCCTACTAACCTAACTCAAATTAAAGCATTGGATTCGGTTTTACGTCACGAACTCCCTCTTCTACTAAGGGCTACGACAGCTGCCTTCTTGCGAAGGACTTGTTTTGGCAGATATAATCGTTACCTTGAGTGTATGCCCTTACTAACCTCAGTCCGTGACGGGGCGCGAACCCTCGACCTGCCGCCTCAGAGTCGCGGAGGCTACCATTTTGCCACGGAGACTACTACTCAAATTAAAGCATTACATACCTTAAATGAGTAAATTTAGGCGTTTATAGAGCAGTGCGGCACAGTCATTCTAAGAACTGTTGGTATCACTGGTTTCTTGGGTAAGATCAGGAAGAGGTGCATAAAAGTAACCTAAATCATATATTTTCTCAAACACTATTTTAGTTGTGGTTAAGATTTGTTTTATGCACCCCTTCCATAACCTACCGGAGAAATCAGTGTTGCCATCACCTACTAAATGTGCAGCACTAATGCATAAACCCCCAAATTAGCTCTTTTACGGTAGGTAAGTCTGCATATCTGAGTTAGAGGTGCTAATATTGGTTGGGTGTTGAGTACCCGGTTGTTATATTAGTTTAAGTACCCACTGTGCCCACGAATTTCGGCCATAACACTAAAAAAAAATATTTCCGAGGAAATAAAATATAAGATTAATTCAAAACACATCAAAATCTATCAGAAAAAAAAATAGTTTGGTCCAAATTAGAAAAAAACGAATCATTAACAATATTGTCTGGTTACCATTAAATTACTCGTGTCAATTGGCAAAGTATTGTTATGCAATGCCTAATAAACCTAACCTTGATTAAGTTCTGATAGCCTTACCTAACCTTAACCAGTAGAAATTATACAAAGCCCAAACTGCAATTGTATTTGATTACAAATTGGAACTTTTATATTAAACTTTATACTAGAAACTTACCCACTACACCAGTTTATCACAAACATATGCGCTACCCACTATCAAAGTTCTATTTTCATGCCTTTTTTTTTTTTTGCTGCGGGTTAGTGTACAGCCTGTGGCACACAGCTGTTATTTGTTTTCAGGCAAAAACTGCCAAATTTTTTTTAAGTTTGTTTTCAGGCTAAAACT
Organism: Halocaridina rubra; assembly: GCA_037179515.1. Lineage (NCBI taxonomy): Eukaryota > Metazoa > Arthropoda > Malacostraca > Decapoda > Atyidae > Halocaridina > Halocaridina rubra. The sequence continues at coordinate 53,377 of JAXCGZ010011691.1, read as the reverse complement.
GCCAAATTTTCGATTGTGCCCATTCAGAATCCAAATAAATTCTCTTCGTAATAGCATAATCGTATACACCACAAACGTTGGAATTCACATCCTAATCTAACAAAATTGGGCAATGACACTGAATTAACAGTTAAAAAGTTGATAAACTTAGCCCATCCGTAAATGACGCAGTTGCCTATTCTCTGCCAACCTCGCCCTAGGATTCGGACTCGGAGGTTCTTCCAATACCCCGAATTCTAAGCAAAATCATAGAGAAGAATTATGACTGAGATTTCATTTCAAGATCCCTTTCCTTACTTCCATAACACGGAGTCCTCTATGAAGATTTGCTATGGTCTAGAATTTGAGCAAATGGGAATTAAATGGGATCTGAACTTCAACAACAGCTTAACCAATAAATTTTTTCCGTGTATATATATAAATATAAATATATATATATATATATATATATATATATATATATATATATATATATATATATATATATATATATATATATATATATATATATATATATATATATATATATATATATATATGCATGTATGTATTTATTTATATCAACAGGAGAAAGCTTCGAAGGAAAAATAAAAAGACGGAGTGCTGAGATATTTCAAAGTGTATATTAGTCCATCTTAAGAGTAAGTGAAGTTGCTCTGAAGAATGGGCCTAAATACAATCTGAACGATTTCAGCAGTTCGTCATTTCATGTTTCCCACGTAGCTTTCCTCTGTTCTTCTGTGTTTCACGTGATATTTACTGACACACACACACGAAGCTAGAAGAGTAAGGGGGGATATGGTGACAGTCTTTAAATTCCTTCATGGTTATGATAGAGTGGATAGGGATCGATATTTCGATATGGCTGGCTCTAGAA